>MASP02000378.1:0-160557 GCA_001693025.2 Colletotrichum lindemuthianum
AGACTAACTAGTACTAAACTAGACTAATACTAAATACTAGTAGTATTTTTTCCAACCCTGGTAACTACTGTGTAAAGGCCAGCCTCCGGATCATGCAAGAGAATCATCTCGTGAACGGTAGAAATTGGCCAACGAAACATTGGAAGGCAACGAACACCCATGCCAAGTGGTTGCGGCGCACCCCAGTTCATCGCTCCGGGGACGACACCGACAGGCCGGGGGTGTGGGGTAATAGCATCCACTGTGGCATGGCGAGGTGCACTGAGGTGTGCCGTCCAGTACCTACATAGTAGGTAGGTACTCTTACCAACTTACCTACCTACCTCACTAAGGTAAGGTTTGTACGGATAGAAGGTGCCTGCATGGATAAGGTATGTGTGTGTCTACCGAGGTGCTCCGTAGGTATCTTACACGGCTTGCTTCCAGGTGCAGTATACCACTATTATTGAGGTCATGCTCGTCCTCAAGTACATATTTGGAGTACCTACATAGACGACCACCGGCGCATGTCGAGACGAGGTGATGGGGGCCAGTGGCGCGGAACGCTCGGGGAAGGTCCAGGAAGGCCCTTGAAGGGACAGGCCCCCAACGCCTGGGGATGGACACGAGGTTCGCCATCTACCTACCTGTACTGTAGATATCTGCTCTTGCCTTAGCTTGGCACGATCATCACCATTCGCTCCCCCTCACGGCCCCCCTCAGTGCTCCCTGTTCCCCGGGAGGCGAACGGAGAAGGACGTGGAAGAAGGGAAAGCCCCCGCCATCCATCCATCCATCCATCCACCAGATCTCCCCGCATGATTCAAGGAGGGGGTGTGAAGCCATGAACTGGCGGGCTGGCCAGATCTACCGACACGGAGTATACAACCTACTGTGTGAGGTAGATAGGTATGCCAATATTTATCTAAAAGGTCGACAGACATGCACTGTAGGATTCGTGTATGCCTTGGCTCACACCAAACGTTTCAATCGAGTGACAATTGCTAAAACACCGAGGTGACAGGAAACGCTTCACGATCCAACATCGCAGACAGACAACGGGACACCTTGAAAGATGCTGCCTCGTCATACAGCGGGAAACAAACCCTCGCAACTAACATTGAACTACGTTACCATATCTTTTCATACCTAACGATTCATACGTACTTGATGCGTGTATCCCCCCCGCGGCATCTAGGCCTCTCGGGCTTCCCAGGAGCGTATGCAGGCCGATTCAATTCATTGGATACCCAAGGGATAGATGGCGTTGCAGCAGCTCCCGGGACCCAGCAGGTGGATTTCTTTCATCCCGTACCCACGACGCGACTCAAGTCAAGCCAACAATCGCCATGCGCCAAAAAAAAAAAAAAAAAAAAAAAAAAAATTAACATCTCGAAGCACACAAACAATCAGCGTCAGTGTGACGACGTGTGAGACAGCTAGCTGGCGTTCGGGAAGCCCAAAACGGACTGTCCGCCTCCCGACCGACCGAACCCCCCCAACACGAGCGAGCGCTGTCTCTGATCTTCCTCTCCAACCCAGTCGATCTTCCCTCCCAGCCGTTGGGAGAGGAAATGCCGCCAACGCCTCGCGCCTGTGTGGTGCTGAGTGAGCGAGTTCGTCTGTCCAGCCCCACCGTCTACGCAAAACTTCCATCCACGATGCGATCCAATAGAGTCCCGAATATGCTCCGTTTCGCAATCTACATGTACCACAGCAGAGTCACGAAATCGTGGGCCCGGTTGTTCTAGCCCGCCATCGGACTTCCATAAACTGTAGTGGCATATCCGTGCTCGATGCACATGCATCCTGTCGCACAAGGATTACACAAGTGCCTGTCAACCCTCCCCTCCCCCGGAAGCAGAGTCAAGACTGTGGGGAGTGGGACGTGAGAAATGCGGCTTACTGATCACAAAGAGCTCCTCTGGGCGGAGGAAGGCCAGAGACCCTGAGAACTTCCCAGGCGGTTTTCCTTCTCCCTCCTCGAATCGGCTATTATTCCCAAATTTGTACGATATTTTCTCTACCTCTGGTTACCATCATCACGTCGATTGGTACGGATTGCATGCAATTGTATTTTATTAGTTGCGGTCACCAGCTCAAACATGCGCCGCCAACAAGTGTCCTCGGTGCTCATATGAAATTGTGTGCACATGTCGTCCCATTCATCTCTCTAATGTTGCGGTGTGCCCAGCCATCACCGTCTGCAGCCGCCCATCCGTCACTACCCAGGTGCTGTCCACGAGTTGACGGACACATCATCGCTGCCCATGCGGCCCAGCTTAGCCTTGCCAAGTATATACATGTTGACCGAGATGCCGCGTGGCTTGCCCGCCGATCCCTTGCCCGTGGCTCCGACGAACGGAGGAGCCTCACGAAATAGTACCACACCCATCTCGTGTCCGCGCCTCCGCTGTTCCGGAGGTGCCGATCGCTATCCGTACCTGCGACCTAATCACCAGAGCTGCTTTCTTTTTTTCCTGGTCGGGTGGGATGGCCGTCGCATTGGTGACACACCACACCGCTTTCCAATGTGCTGCTCCTTCGCGGAAACTGGCAGTCCCTCGGCGTCGTTCTTTGCCGCCACAAAGTCCTACGTGGTCAGACGCAGACTTGGCTTCTTTTAATCCTGTTTGAAATGACACGCTGTATCACAGAGAGCAAAGCTCAATCATGCCACATCGGTGGGGTATGTTTCCACTTATCATCATCCATCTTCATTTTTCCACGAAGGAACTTGAGATCTTCCTAAAAAGCTTGTCAGTCTATAGACTTTGAAAAAAAAAAAGACATGCTTGACGGTGCTTACTTCGGCTTTGCGCTTGCCAAGTACTGGCTCGGGCGTTCCTCTTGAGTATGGCGGCGTAGTTTCCCGAGCCTGGGTAGCCTCCACGTGGCAGCTGTAGTGGTATGCTCGGTTGTTGACCAGAGTCGTGTCAAGCCACACCCATTCTTGCGCTGTGTCCAGCCACTTGTTCTCAAACTTCTCTTGACAGATGGGGCAGACGCTGTTGATGCCGCTGGAAGGGTCTGGCACTGGAATGTATCTCTGCTTGGCTTCCTTCTTTGCCTTGCCAGGGCTTGACGAGGAATTTTCCGATGATTGAGCATGATCCGCATCGACGACTTCCTTAGATTTAAGCCAGTCCTATGACATGTCAGACAGTGCTCAGGCTTGGGGGGGTGATAGGAAACACTCACATTGTAATCAACATACCAGCTGCGGTGCTGACCTCGTTTTTCCGCGTCTACAAGCCGTTGATGTGCTTTGAAGTGCCAATCCATGTGTGCCATCTTCCTCTTCCGCCCTTCTTCGTCCTCTCTGAATCGTCTGCCGCACTGGGTGCATTGCCGACCCAGCCGTTCGTATAACTGCGACATGGAATGTGGTTGGTACCTGTTAATGGTCAGCAAGTTATTCAGCATAGTGACGGGCAGCAAAGTGCTCACGCTTGTTTCAGTGCCGTAGGTTCGAGATGGGTGGCACTCGAGCCTACAACAGGTGGGCGTGGCATGCCTGCCAGTAAGCTGGCAATGTTGGGAGGCAGCAAGCCGGGTGGCAACATGGGCATCGCGGGAGGCGGTGTCGGCTTTGGTAAACCCCCGGAAAGCAGACCGGCTTGCCGCAAACCTGCCAGCAAAGCCATGGGGTCTGAAGGAGGAGGCGCGCTGCCTTGCCGTTGCGGTTCCGCTCTCTGCGGCGGAGGAGAACGCAGCGCCATGTTTGGGTACGTAGGTGTTGGTGTTGGTGCCTGCGGCGTCGTGGACTGTCTGGACAACAGAGAAGCAAGAGCACCTTGACCAAACAAGGCGTCAAGCGTCACTGAACTAGACTGTTGAGGGGCCCCAGATGTGGGCACTACAGACGCCGCAGGAGCAGGCAGGGGATGGTGGGGGATGGGTGTAGCAGCAGCGGTCGAGTTTGGGACCGGAAACGGCCTCACTTTTACGGCAAGATCTGATACTTGATTCTTAATGAGGACCAGCTGATCCTGTGGCAAGTTCTGGTGCTGGAGCAAGCTCTGCACGTCCAATAATGCCTTCAGTCTTTGTTGAATACTATGATCCTGCGAGTTCTGCGCAAACTCCAACTTCGAAGCATCGATCAATTTTTGGATGTCTTGGACCAGAGACTCTTTGCTTATCACGCCAACTTGAGGAGCACCCGCCATGAGCGGAGGCGGTTGATAGGGACTAGGGGCTGCTGAGAGTGGCTGGGCACTGTACGATGGAGGAGGAGGCTGCAGCTACATCAGCGGTTTTTCTCGAGGACATGGAGTAGATATTACATACAGCGTGAGGCGCCATCTGGGGATGATGAGGAAGAGGCGCGCTTGGAGGTCGATTGCCGTTGGGCTGCGGCATAGGGGGCGGCTGGCCATACGGTGACATCTGATGGGAGCCAGGCCGCACACCAGGCGGCGGCGGCGTCGGTGTTTCACGATATGGCTGTCCGGGCCGGACGCGACCTCGGCCCTGCTGAGCCTGAAGAGCCGAAGTACGGGCCTTCATCAGAGCACTCTCGATGGGCTGGGTCACCTCTGGCGCAAAGACGGGCCTCTTGTCGAGAGATCCGGGCACGGGTTCCTTCCACGTTCGCAGCATTTCATCCATCTTGCGGCGAACCTGGCTATCGACGGCGGCGTACGCTTCCATGAATGTCTGGTATAGTTTCGCTCCGAAGAACAGGGTGTACGGAGTACCAACGTTCTTGACGATCGAGTCGAGAACATAGAGCGCCGGTAACTTCTTATGGGCCGGGGCCTGTGATTCGCGTTAGTGACCGTTTTTTGGCGAGCAGACTGAACGAGGAAACTCTGCTTGGCTGAGCCCCGTGCGTCGCATCAGTGACAGAAGGGTTCACCTACCCGCAAAATGTGATCTTGCAAGACTTCTGATATAACCTGAGCATGTTCCGTCTGCTCTCTTGCAATCATGGTAAGATTGCTGATTTCGAAGCGCACGTTGGTGGCCAGGTCCTCAAGAGCCTGACGATAGTCTTCCGCAACTTCCGCGGCGGACGTTTCGTAAGACATTGCTGCGAAATTTCCTTGGCTGGAACGAGTTGTGGAGTAATTTTGCCTGTCAAGAGCACGCGATCGCGAGCAGAGATTTGCAGAACAGCGATGCGCGGTGGGGAGAAGTTTCAAATCGTCTTCAGCCCTTCACCGTAAGCACTGGGAAGCACGAAGAAAGCCAGCCTTATTGTATGGGGCGCGCACGATTCCACACCGATGGTGAAGACGACGCTGGTAACCTAAACTGGGAGGGCCGAAGTTTCCAACGCTGGCGTCCAGGCCTCCTTCTGCTGAAATCCACCGAACCAAGCCAACCAGATACAAGCAGATTGCGTGGTCACCGCCGAAGCATCATCCAGCGAGAGCTCTTGTAGCCACTTGGAATATGCACAGATACGTTGCCAAGTGCGGGCGAACGTCGGTGACCGCTGCGATGACTGCGCGAAGACGAAGCTTTGAAAGTCGCCTATTTGCGATGGCAGAAGCTATCGCAGTGGCAATGCCTCTGGGTATTGAATCTGCGACAGTGTGGGTGTCGCTTCGTCGATAGCTTGTCAGGGTCGATGTCGTCGTTGGGAGTCGCGGCGACGGGAGAGAACGCGAGATCGAGGTGAGGGTGGATGAATCGGAGGTCGTTCTCGGATTGGTACCATCAGACAATTGAATGACGGTCCGTCAGCCGTCAGCTAAAAACCGTGGGATTATCCGGCTCACGTGCTCGACTATGCACGGACCAAGTGATGAGCTCAGTTTCTCCCCCAATCTTATCTAATCTCTCAGGAGCTCAGGCAACCTCCAGATCAATGCCATGGGGACAGTAAATATTATTAGGAGGTAGGCAAGAAAGCCTGCCACTGTTCAGGTTGATATTGGTCCATCATAACGTATCTGATGGGAGAAGCCCAAGCTGAAGCTGTAGTGCAGTAGCTGAGTAGGGTTTTCTATCTAGACTAGGTTCGTGTCATTTTCAGAGCCTGAAGCCTAGCATGTATTGTTGATTTACAAAAGTGTAGGAAAATAAGCTGACAGCAGCAGCAGGCGTCCTCGGTCGTTGTGCCTGGGCTAATGCAAATGTATCGCAAATGCGTAATTGGATCTTTTGCTCCGAATTACATATTAGGATGCACCAGTAGGGAGACTGCCGAGCTGAAGCATGTTGACCTACATTTGCTCCGAGCAGGTATGCGGACATTCTGAGATTTTTACTATCGAAAAGTGACTCCGAGCTCTTATACATTGCAGACGGCATGTGTCTGTTTGGCCGGGGTTGACTCCATCAAAGCGACTTGCTGTGGCACAGAAGCTCTATCCGCCCTGGCATCAGTCGCGAGGTCTCAGAAATGGCCTCTGTGGCAGTGCCGGCGCCTAGAAAGTTGCAGTCGGACGCAAAAGCATTCAGGCCTGGGCCAAGATCGATGCCAGGTAGGAAAAGACATACTTTGAGGGGCGCGAGAGGCTATACTTGGAAATTGGCGGAGACACAACTGCCAGAGATGGTCAGATGGATACTGTCAGACAAGGCCGGCGCTTATTAGGCGACCCTGCCATAGACCGCGCCATGGAGCCTTCAACGATCGGTGCTCTTGAAAGACTTTAGCTGATGCTAGAGCTGACGGCTGAGGCACGTCCCATTTGGAATTCCAGCCGCCCGACGTAATGCTAATCCTTCTTTCATCTCACGGTTTCATTTGGAAATTGTGCATTGCGCCGGGCCGTAGGGACATCATGTATGTGACAGGTGGTTATGTGTTGTGCTGGGAGCTTGGGCCATGCCAGCCATGAACGAAGACGAGAATGAGATCATCAAGCAATTGGTTTCTTAAGGACTAACTATCTTAATTAGTCGATTGGGAGTTGACTTAGCGATGAGAGCCCTTGGCCAGCTGATGGCCCAACATGAACGATCACTCTTACAATCCGGTTTACTTGAAAGGGTCCAATTGTCATTATCTTCTTCTTCATAGCCGCTTATTGAATACCACAGACATACTTACTCTAAGATATACATCGTATACACTGATCTGACCACAGCGGATGCAATGCAGCGGTGCTGGACCAAGTTCATCCTTGTGCGGACAAAAAGAATTGACCAACTAATTATATGAGATTTCCGGTAGTCGATGGGGATCCCGTCCGTATCGGAGGTTTGTGACCTTTGAGACCGCACTGAAGTCGCATTCGGCAGGGACTGCTTTGCCGCTCACACTTCGTCCCAGGCCTGTCCTCCTGTAGCGAATCGGCATTTCTGGCGCCTGCAGGGGACGCCCAGTGAGCCACCGTGCCTGACATTTGGCCGGCGCCTGTCTCTCGACTAAACTCGCATGAAACGAAGTGTGGACGTCCGTCGTCCAATCAATCCGGCCTCCTCACCTTCAACTGAGAAACTGCCTTGTCGTCTGTACCGTAATACCATGCAGAACCTCGACCAGCTGGCTGCTTCACGACCACGGCATCATCTTCCTTCGCTCGCTGTCCCTGTCGTGTACTCATGCTTCAGTCCTTTGGCAACTATCAGTGGCCTCTCTTGTACCCGTCGGTTCGATACGTCAAGTACAGCATCGCTTCTCATGGGATCATATGCTATTTCTTCCCGGCCCCAAAGTCACAGATGGGGTCGATGTGACATCCAAATCACGATTGGATGAAGGTGGTCCACGCCAGTTCGTGTCACTCATCCATCCGTGGCCTCGGCTTGCTAGACCCTGCTTCGTCTCGTCTCTGCGTCCGAGCAGCTAGATGATCCCTGGGAAGTGAAGCTGGGCTTGAGTACGCCACGGCTGGGACGCGAAGATGGGCTTATTCACATGCTGCAGGTCTCCGCTGCCCGACCCAAGAGAAGACGCAACTGGACCATGTTCACCCGCTTTCAGACGCCTAGGTAAAAGCTGGTTGGGTCGGTGCTGAGTGCTCGACCAGGGACATCATTGAAACCACGTCGGCCTGCATCAGCACGGCATCGTCTGGAAACTGAAGCGCATGAAGCATCACAGCGAAGAGCAGCAGCTCATCCTGATGCCGCAATCGCCTTCGCCTAGGTCTTAGTACTTTGGTACACTCGCCCGCCTGCGCGCATGGAATATCCTGGCGTTGCCGTTATTCGCAAAGCCGGGGCGTGAGAATGACCGCCCAAGCCGTTCGTGGGAATGGAGAGCTCGAACCCTCCTCCCCAGTCTCTCCTCTCCCCCCACCGGCGCATCCCGGTCTTGACGGCCCCTTCGCGCTGCTTAATCCATTGGTTACTGATCACTCAAAAGTTTGGAACGTTGCGCAAAACGGCGAATGGGAATGGTCGCAGGGCAGACACCATAGACGCGGCCGATACTCTTCCTTGTGTCTATGCCGTGCTCGACTTTCCCTTGTCGTCCCATTTACTTCGTTCCACCAACGCGCATAGAAGTGACTGACATCAGCCTGCTTTTTAGTCTTTCACAATTTTTTATTTTTATTCCTGTCATCTTAATACTAAGAAAGCTTGGTGTGTATTAAAACAAACAGCTGGGACAACAACAAAGTCCTTGTCTGTATTAAAGGAAGGAACTCCCGTCCCTCCTGCCCTTTGACGTCGACCTCACCACCGTCGTCCTTTGGCAGGCGTTCCTTCTCCCACTCCTTCCCATCGAACAGCCCTGCTATTTTCCGTTTCTTGACTTTTGTCTCCTAATACTGTTCAGATCCAATCCAATCCTTCCAGCTTGTCATCTCCATCCACCTATAACACCTTCACCTTCACCTTCTTGCCTGCTTCGCCTGGACTGGTCTCCAGTGATTCAGCATCACCCTCATTCTCATTTTACCCTAGCCGGATACCGACCTCTGGTATAGGGCATTTTCTTCATTTTATCGAGATTCCGTCCACGGCAATCCTAGCAGCACTGTTCCTCGCTGTCCGACTCATACGCCCCGACCGACGATCACTATCAGTCTGGTTGACCCGACTAATCCCTTTCATTCAACAAACGTGAGTCTTACGCTCTGTTGCCCAAATGTGTTGCTAACGGCCCCAACATAGTCTGCTCCTCGATCGAACCTATCAACATGTTCAACCTCTCAGAGAACTCGCGTCTCCGTGGCTCCGGCCACATGCTGCTCAACGTCCTACGCTCCTTTAATGTAATCGGCCTACTGGCTGTTTGCGCCTCAACTTGGGTCATGATCGTCATGTCTATTCTCAAGCATCACTTCGCCTTCTTCGACTCGGCCTCTCACTTCTTCACCTTTTGCATCGCCATCTTCCTCATGTTTTCCGAGCTCAACCTCTTCCGCGGCTACTTCGAGCGCAACTGGCCCGTCCTCTCATGCGAGCATGGCCTCAGCTGGCTGGGAATTTCCATGGTCGTCATGGGCTGCCAGGTGCTTGGAAACATCACCGAAACTGCCTATTCTCAAGAGACGATCGGCCTGCCCTTATGGCGTCTCATTCTCGCCTCTGGCATCCTCGTCATCACATTCGGCTTCTTCAACATCATCTGCTCCATTGTCTTCCGCGACGGTTCCGGCATCAATGCGCGTAACATCCGCAGCGACGGTACCCTGGCCTCCGCCAAGAATTCGTTCGTCGATGGTTACTCCGTTCGCAGTAACTCTATTCGCAGCAACCCCGCCGTCCAGCAACCCGTTTACGAGGAGAAGAGGTTTAAGCGCCTGACGCAGAAGTTGACGCCCTGGACTAAGAGTAAAAGCGGCAGCGTCAACCCCCGGCCTGCCATCAGCCACCCAATGCCCCCTGCGGGCGTTGAGCGCGGCGGCGACGTATCGCAGACGGACTGCAGCTACCCTCACACCGATAACAACTTTGACGAGGATCGCCGCAGCCCGATCATGCCTCAAGTTGCTCGCCCGCCCACTGCGCTGCACCCCATGAACGCTCATCACTCTCGCTTCTCTAAGTACAGCGAGGTTAGCGGCATGGATCGCTTCTAGGGGTGCAAAGGACAGCACGAGAGACCTCTGCTTTGCATGACAACTGGGCAACCCTCAGCCAAGGGGGTACCGGCGTTACGGATGATTTACTTGATGCATTGGGAGGGAAAAAGATACCCGGCACGAAGGCACGGTGTACGACGGATGTGGATGGGGTTTGACATCTTTGATACATGATTACACGCCAGCGATGAGGTTTGGCTACATTACAGATTACAGACGATTTGGGTCGATAGAACCAGTAATTACTTACGAATTTCGATTGAATTGTCCTTTCTTGAAACGAGCCATATATTGTCTACGTTGTGGCCTTCGGCTCTGACAAGCCTACGTCTTACGTCTCGGCCACAACGTAGGTGTGTACGTTTGTCGTGGGGTTCTGACAGCGGCGTATGAATGGTAACTCAAGCATTTTCAAAACGCAACCGCGACCACGGCGATGAAGTAGACACCGAGGCTGAAACCGCGTTAGTAGACGTGGAAGATTTTGTATCGTCAGCTATGGTCGGTAGTCCAGGTGAGAGGGGAGTCTGCAGGCTGACGGGACGAGGCCTCTTTCAGTTCGAACGGTGCCTCCTGACGAACTTTTCTCTCCCGTCGCAGGATTGATTGGGAAAGAACCAGCATTACAGCAATTGGACCACCACATGATTACCGTACTACCACAATTGTATGAAGAGCTGTCGACAAGCCCAAAAGGGCGTTTTGGTTGATGCATGTCCAACCTGAGCGCCCCGGTTTCGCGAAGGAAAGTTGACCCGGACCAGTGTTGGAAACGACGGGACCTGTACCCCAGAGCCAGAGGCACAATCACGCGTTTGGGAATTCGGAGGCACCATGAATTGAACAGAGGGGACGGTTTTGAAGTCATCACAAAAAACACATTTTGCCATTACGCCCGCCCAGTATGTAAGCTCATCAAAGAGGCTGTTCCATTTTCGTATCGAATCAAGTTTTTGTTCACTGGGGTCAGACCAGAACACTCCAGTGCATGAGGTCAAGTGCCCTCCGGACGAGGACGAAGAGCGGTAAAAGCAACCCGAATCCCACCAGCCCAGAACCGTGACCAGACCCAGAGGCTACAGCAGCCGTAGCGGCACAAGCCTTCCCCACAACCGTTTTGTCGTCGTTGTCGCGAGAGTCGTCGCAGCAGCTGTCGTCGTCGAGTAAAGGAAGTAGGCAGACGACAGAAGGCACGTCACAAGAAACGGCAACCTTTTCAGGTAACCGTTTACCGGTAGCGCCACAGGGAGAGGGTGTTGTGGCGCTTCCAGGTCTTTCTGCGGCCGGCCTTGGTCTTGTTGTAGCGGTGGCCCTTGTTGAGACCGCGGGACTTTTTGCCGGTGGCGGTGAGACCGCGGGACTCGCGGTGCTTGTGGACGGGGTTGACGATCCAGTTGATGCGGGGGTCGATGCGGATGGCCTTGTGCTGGGGGTCGACGAGGATGACCTCGAAGTACTTGTAAGTGGAGTCCTGGTTAACCCAGTAGGAGTTGAGGACGCGCAAGTTGGCGCAGCGGCGGCCGACACGCTCCTCGGCGGTGGCCTTGAGGGAGCGCTGGTACTTGAGCTGGTTGACACCCTGGTTGGTGGGCTTGCCTATGTTCGCAGGTACGTTAGAAAGCGATCCTTTTGCCAGCGTGCTCGGGTAGCAATGACGGCGAGTCGGCCGCATGGAGTTCGTAGAGACATACCGAAGGTGGCACCCTTGGCGACGGGCTTCTTGCGGCCTCCACGGCGGACGCGGACGCGGTAGACAACGTAGCCCTGCTTAGCCTTGTAACCGAGGCGGCGAGCCTTGTCGGGGCGCGAGGGACGCGAGGCGCGGTGGATGACATTCAGCTGTCGGAGCTATATTGATGCACTCTCAGCAAATGTTCAACGAGTGTATAGCAGGAACGCAAAGTTTTCTCCCCCCATTCCCCGCTTCCCACTACGAGAGCTCGACGACGACGTTCCGTCGTCAAGCAATCGTGCGAGAGGCGAGGCGGCGAGAGATCTTTTGAACGTCCACATTCGAATCGGGTGTTTCAACGTACTTCCCAGCAGCGGACTCTGAGAAGGAAGCGCATCACATCGGACTGCTTCTTCTTCTGGAGCTCTTCGACATACTTGAGGGCACCCATGTTGACTGCACCGGGTAACTGTTAGCCAGTTGTATCGGATTGAAGCGTTCGAAGACAGGTGATTGAGAAAATGCCGATCGATGGTCTCGTCGATTCAGGAAAGGAGGGTACAAACCAGCTGTTCACGTAAAATCCGGCTGCCGAGGTTCTGGTGAGGGTGGTTGATGATGAAAAATTGGCGACAATCGGGAAGGAAACTTCGAGCGGACAACTTGGAAATTTGGGAATGGTAGTTGTGGGCTGTATCGTAAGCGACGCGCTAGCCCTAGAGTGGCTAGTCTAATTGGGTTTGCCCCGACCCCGAAGTGGGCCAGGGCGTACCACCATTCCGGTGAGTATCGGTGTAGAGTAGATGGCATTTCTCGGGCAGGCGAACCCACTCGACCTGGCGCAAGCACGCAAATTTGACCCTGACGTCCCGGCGCAATCGTACCCACTAACTCATATGCTTTTTGCAGTGGTTTCTCACTCTTCAAAGTAACTACAAGTTAGTTATCGTATCTACTTCTCATCGGAAACCATGTCAACATATCTGCGTAGTCTGATGATTCTCAGTTCCCGAGTTAAAACCACGTGAGAATTACGCACATACACTGACGTGCTGTCATGTCACGCATCGTTTGCACTCAGAAAATAAACAAGTGTGCTATAGTCCTCGTGTTCTCAAAAACTGGAGTATCCCGAATTATTTCGTACAAAATCCCACACCGAGCCCTCAACAAGAAGCAATTCCCTTTTTGATTCTCAGGTTACACCATGCTCGTGGAGAATGAAAGGAAAAGTAGTCTCTCTGTCTATGACGATAGTGCCCTGAGTAGTAATGAAAGTCTCTCAATCTCCTCTTGAATCTCTCATCATCATGATAGGGGGAGAAGGCCGTGGTCCCTGATCTCTCTCGAAACGCAAAACAAAACCTGAGTGAAAGTGGTATGTTGACAACGAGGTTCTCAACGTGTCTTTCCCTTTTTTTTTCTCTCTCCTTTTTAATCTTCTTTTGTCTTGCCAAAGAAGTATAAAAAGGTACCGCCATTTTGACAATTTAAATGCACAAGAAGAACGACGTCCCTACCAACGCCAAAGTGAGAGCGATAGCTTATGCTTCCCTCGGAGACAGGTTAAGCATACGATGCCTTGCCGTTCAGCCAGTACATGGAAGAGCCGCAGTGTCAGAAGTATGGGAAAAATGGAAACCGAAGAATTAGAACGAGTGCCGAGAGCATCGGCCACCAGGTGAGTGCAAGAAGAGAATTGAAACTTTCGACATGAACAAAGTGCGTGATCAACGACTGTTCAGGGACAGCCCCTGAAAAGCGGCAGCCCAGTCGTTCTGTGAGGTCATTGGAGGCACACCTGGCTCGTGAGGCCCGGATCCTTCAGGCGCTGGGGCGAAGCGAGACCGTATCTGGTACTCACCGGCGCCGGGGAAGCTGTAGTTGTCGAGAGTGGGCATTACACCAGGAACATAAGGTATGTTTCCGGGCCTAGGAACGCTTCCGAGACCGCCCATGTGTGAATACGGGTAGTTTGGTTGAGAGTAGCCGGCACCGGGACCCGAAGGCCGGTCACCGCCAAAGGAAGGTGTGAACGAAGGCTGAAAACCGCGGCCCACGGGTCCTGCACCATTGTAACCCCCCGTTTGCTGATCTTGTGACGCCTGCTGCTGGACAGCGCGTCTATCGGTGTTATTCGAGACCCGGCCGACGCCGACGGCCCCAGGTCCTACGCCACTCGGAGCTTGTATGCCCAAAGTCGGGCTGGCAAAGGAGGCCGGGTTGATTGCCGACATCCAGATTCTGGTCTTGTAAATCTTGAACAAGTCTGTGACGAGAGAGTTAAAGTTGATGTACGAGTCGGCGAAATAGTAGAAGGTCAACTTCTTCCAGTCCCTGTACGCAGTCAATATCGGACATCGCATTTTCCAAAGTAACGTCACCCACATTTGAAACTCCGCATCGAGGATCTCCATGTTCAGCCCATGCTCCTTGACCTTTTGCATGCAAACGCGCTTGGCTTTGGCCTCGTTGCCCTCCTTGTCCCGCAAGGCATGAATCTCGTGACTTTGGGCAAGGCGTTTAATCAGCTTGGGCTTGAGCTCTCCCGCGTTGGGCTCCTGCATGTGGTGTTGGTTGGGCGGACCCATGCCGCCGACGGCGCTTCCCTGGAGGCCATTCGCAGCTGCCATGAGGCCCGCACCGGTTCCGTCTTGCTGAGCAGCAGCGTTCTGCGAGTACATCATCAACCACTTGTACTGCTCCTCGGCGTAGTGCTCCTTTGATTCTTTGGCGGTCTGCCAGTCGACGTTGTCTTTGGCAACAGTGCCCAAATCAGTTCCACGATCGGCCTCCACAATTACGAGATCACCGGGCTTGACCGTCAAGCCCGTACCCTCTTGAATGTAGAAAACATCGGCTCTTGCGCACTTGAAGAGGACGATGTAAAGGGATTGATTGTGGCGCGGCTGAGATATGCCATATACGTTGCGATGCGGCGAGGGCGCGCGATTGCCATAAGGTGTGTGCATCTGGCCGTACGGCGACGAAAAAGGGTTCGTGAACATCGTGCCAGGAGGAGCTTGCAGCCCGCCGCTGGGGGTGAAGTAGGCAGCTGTGATAGGAGTGAGTAATGGCACAAAGGTTGCTTGACATTGTCATCTTACCGGTGTTTCCCATGCCTGCATAGTTCGGATTCTCGCCGTATGCGGGTGGGAAGTCAACAGGCTGTTGCTGCTCCGCAATAGGTGTGTCGAGCCCAGTGACGGTCTCGCTGATGGAGCTGATGGAACCTTGACGCGTGGGAATATCTGCAAAGGAATGCCTTCGGCTTTGCTGACCTTCGGGTCCGCCGAAGCCGAGTGAGCTGTGCCAGTAGGCTTTCTTAACAGTCTCTAGCTTCCGGTTCTCGTACGGAGATCGGAGCCCCGACATACCGAACTCGCTCATCCTACGGCCCAAAGCCCTCTTCGTGGCCAAATCGATTCCGTCGTTGGCCTCGTCGAGTTCGTCGATGGCATAGTCTGACTCTTCCGGCACAGATTCACGCAGAGAATATCCATTGCCTGATCCGTAGGCTGCGCCAGTTGATGCTCGGGGCCGCATTCGGTTCTGGTACTGCTGCTGCTGATGCTGCTGTTGCTGCTGTTGCTGTTGCTGTTGCCGCAGCATGGCATTCTCCCGGGCGAGCATCTCGATGGTTTTCGCGTCTGATGTCTGATGGATGGAGCCTTGCATAGACTCAGTGGCGCTCTCATCATCGTCGTCGTCCACTTCCTTCACCTTCCCGAGGAAACCACTGTCGTTTGACATCTCGCTCAGCATACTGGGTCGCGAAGGGCGGTGCTGGAGGCCAGAGTGACCGTGACCGTGACCGTGAGCACGACCGCCCCGGCCTACCAAGGCCGCACTGCTCATAGACGCGGGCGGAGCGTCAGGCTCCAACTGACCCACGGAGTATGACTGAGAGCGATACGTCTTTGGGGTGGGATGCAAGGGGATGGCGAAGGGGATCTGAGCATTCGTGCCAGCGTCCCGCGGAGCTGGCGAGGTTTGGCCGTAATTGTTCTCGTTGAAGAATGAACCTCCAACCGAGCCAGGAGGCATAGTCGAAGTGGGCGAGGGAAGAACTTCACTCAAGCGTGAGGGAGGATCTTTGCGCTCGGAGTTCCAGATTGCTGTACCCCAAGAAAACGCAGAACCAGCGCCAGGAGCGCGACCGATGACGCCAGACGATTGGGAATGAGTGCCCCAAGGCGCGTTGCCCTCGGCTGAAGGAGTGCTAGGATGCGACGTCGTAGGCGACATTGAGCTGCTAGCAAAGGAACCCTTGCGAGGTCGCGGTAGAGGTTGCGTGGTGTCGTTCAGCCAAGATGCTCGTCTCGCTGGTTTCTGCGGTTGCGCGACCGGCTGTGGAGGTTCCTGACGGTGAGAGTCGGTCTCGTCGTCTGAGCTTGCCAGTGCCTCAGAGTCCGGAGTTGATCTGCGGTTGAGTTTATCGAGAAGAATGGCGTGGCTGCTAGGAGCGACCGTCGAGAAATTTCCTTGACCCGGCTTTGACGGCGGGCCAGGTTTGGCTGTACTGGCAGTTCCCGTACCAGAGCTCATTGTCTTCTGGCTGAGCGTGTAGTCCTCTATGAGGTCAGAACGTTGAAACAAAGCCTGCCGTTGCGACTTGCTTCGCTTCGCAAATTTGCAGCCAGATTGTCACCGAAATTGAGCGGTACGAATGCTGGACGAACAATGTCGACAGACGAAGAGACGGGTGTGTTGTCAATAACGAGGCGTACTTGTCTTGGCCTGATGTAGATTGAAAGAAGACGAGAAGCGGTAAAAGCCGAACGGGCCTAGACAGAGTGTTAGCAGCTATGTCATCAAACGTTAAAAAGCCCAGCGCTGTGAGACACGATGAAAGAGACGAGTTTCGCCGCAACCAGCTGGGGTGTCACGCGGAGCTGCGGCTCATCTCAAAGGTCAAAGCTGTGGCGGCCACTGGCAGACGGACAGCTCGGTTGCGCCACGAGGCCCGAGACAGAGGTGGGCTCAAAGAACCAGCGGCTAGGACTTGGAGGGAAGGGTCGGATAAAAGGGTGACAGCTTGCGTGCCACTGAACAGAGAAATAAAAGTGAAGGCAGTAAGAGAGGTCTTTTGAAAGGCACAGCTCAGCCTGACGATGAGCTGGTCCAGGGTGGAGCAGGTGACGCGCGCAAGGCAGGGCAGATCCGGGATGCGCAAAGTTCCTAGCCAGCCAGTTGAACTGCAGTGCAATTGGGCCAAATAAAGCAGTGAACCTGGCCTTCGGAAGATTTTGCCAACAGCCCCAGCCTTGCAACGTGGAGATTTGAACGGCAGACAGTCAGAAACAGGTACGTACCAAGAAAGCGTGGATTGCGACGAGATCAATCTAGGTATGAAAGGGTATCAAAAAGGCGCAAGGTTCTATATGACGGTTGAGGTACAGACGGGTTGGTACAGCGTTCGTGAGAGGACCGAAATGGGCGACGTAGAGTGGTGCGCGGTGCGTTTTTTGGGTGATGGAGGCCGACCTAAGTCGTAGGCAAGTCGAGGCCGGTAAGCGAGGAGGTTGCGAAAAGACGATCCTGCGAAGTGGCAGACGACGAGATAGTATGGCGCTTGAGCGCGTGTCCCTGAACTGGCGAGATCAAGACACTGAAAGTGTGGGTGGGTGGTTGGCGGCGACGCGGCTGCGGACGTGTGAAACTCGCGAAAGGCAAGAGCCAGAGAATGAATATCGCGCGAGAGTAGATTCGGAAGGAAGATGAGAAAAACACGGAGAGTCGAAGTCGTCTAAAACCAGTTCGTCTAACCCGGATCGGAATACCCAAAGGAAATAATATCAACAAGGTGTTGTACGATGAGGAGTCGAGCTGCGTAGCTAGTAGTCGAAAGTGGCCTCGCCTGGCTTCGCCTTGGTGAACAAGTGTTGTGGAGCGAGTATGCGTGCTGCGAGCGCGAGCGCGTGCGCGTGCTCCTTCTAAGATGAAATACCGGGGATGTTGGTGGAGGAGACGTGATGCGACAGAGGCCGACAAGCTATGCGCATCGCATTGTTGGCGTGCAGGAGAAGACGATCGCAAGGAGGAAATGAGTTCGCCGATGAGACGGTCACGAGAGTCTGTGGTGGAGGGAAAGGTAGGTAGATGAAGGGGAGACAAAAGAGCCTGGGCAGGAAGGAACTGCTCTTGACGCTTGAAGTGGCGGTCCTGGCGGCTGGGAGGCAGAGGCGGAGGAACAGTTTAAAGGGGGGAGAAGGGGAACAGATGAAAAGATGAAGTGGTGTGTGAGAGTGAGAGTATGTGTGCGAGTGTGTTGGAGAGGTTTGAGAAGGCGATGGATGGGAAAGAGGTTGTGTGTACGGAGTACGGAGTACGAAGTAGTACGTTGGCGGAAGCGGGGGAGAAAGACGTTGCGACATGAGACCAGAGCTTGTTCAAGTGGCTGGTGCGGTGCGGTGCGTTGAGGACGAGGTCCAGTGCCTCAGTATGGAAGGAGGGGTCCGGTCCGGGGTCACCTTACACTACCAACGACCTGCCTTACGATTAGGCAAGGTAGGCCAGCATGGGGATATCAATGAGAGAGAGAGGTAAGGCATGGATGCTACCTCATGGTATGGTAGAGAAAAGCTATGGCTCCCGTAGCACCTACTGCGATAGCTGCTGGAGGGCCAAAATCAGGTTTGCTGAAAGGCAAGGTGGCGAGCTACACTACCTCCTGACGCTACCTACCTTACCTTATTACCTAGGTAGGTAGCCAGGTACGTGTTTGACGATGCGATGCGGGGGAAGACTGGAGATGGAGAGGCAAGGTGAGCTTGGCCGAGGTAGGCACTGCGCATTATTAGCTACCGACTCACGCAAATAACGAGGCCGAAGTCTTATGCCCATGTATGCGAGGTAAGGTACGGTTGAGGGATTGATGCGATGAAAAGTGTCGCGGTGGCACAGCAAAGCAAAGCAAAGCAAAGCAAAGCTCACCACAGCGTGGCCATACCTACCTACCCATCGAAAAGAGGTAGGTAGGCAGGCATCTATACTGTTAGAGACAAGTGGGTGTTGATTCCAACTCAACCCAACCAGTTCCAATCCAGTCTGTCTCCCTACTGTAGGGTTTTTTGTTCTCTTTTTTTCTCTTTCTTTCTTTTTCTCCCACCCCCCAGAGATTCGTTTCTTCTGAGTAGTTAGGAACGTCTAGTTTATTTACACTCCGTCCAATACGCAGTACCTGCCTTACCTTCGCCACCGCCGACAACCAAGCATACACCACGACGTAACTGAACGTAAACCTCTGCCTGCTTACCCACCTACCTATGACAATAATAGCTAGGTACTTAACTAGCCTGAAAGGTAGGGTAGCATGGAAGCTGGGGCTGCAGTGCGGATTGGCAGGCACGGGAATGTGCCAGCGGGTGTGACCCGCGGGCAGCCAGTGGACCCAATCGAGTACCTGTAGGTCGTGTGGGCGGAGGAGAAGGGTGGACAGGTCCCAGAAAATCATCGTATGGGAGAGTGGGAACGCGACGGGACGATGAAAGCACAATGGCGATGCAGTTGGAGTCATCAGAGCGACTGTACATTAAAAAAAAGTAGGAATGAATGGGCGGGGGGGAGTAATTGAGCCTTGTACTAAAAGGGTTCTCGTGATGATCATCGATGTCGACGAGGCCATTATAAAACATAGTAGTAGAACATTGCGGACTCACGCACTGCGATATGTCACACCCAGCTTATGCCTCCCGATGGGCATACTTGGTAGGCATGTATGTTTATACGCTGATAAAAGTGCCATATATGCATCGCGATCGCGGACTGTATAGCTCTGTAGGCGAGTTGTGAGAACAGAGATGGGGAGCTAGCGCAGGCAATAAGAGTGAAGATGAGGCAAGTAAGATAACATCAGCCCATTGGTGTCAACGGAGCCCACACATAGTTCATAACCAGTGATTGCAAACCAAGCATATCATTGGGGCATGTGACGAGGGCGTTGAGCGTTGCATGTTCTCGCCGTCCTCGCGTGTGCGACTTTGAGCGAGGGATGGGGTTCGGCTGGCAGGGAGAGAGTAGGAGACTACGGATACCTAATAATTCAATAAAAAACATTCCGTTGACCAAGTCGGACAGACAGGACTAACAGCTCCGGGGGAGAGGCGAAGCACCTGGAGTCCCTTGCTCAAGCAAAACATTAAATAAGAGTTGAGCACCACCAGATGACCAAGTTTGACAGGCGAGACAAGAATAATAGACTTTTTCGTCGATGGTACAACTGTATGGAACGAATGAGTACATGTCACTTGAGCAAGCAAACTGGAGGGAGCCAACCGCCTCACGAAATGCGCAACCTGAGGTGGAATTACAGTGAAGAAGCCCGGGATTTGTCCACTTCGTAGGTATGCTTTTTGTGTACGGATAGGTACTTCGTATAAAAGCACCGACTGGGAATCTGGAATCTGGACGCTGGACGCCAGACGAATCTCTCTGGCTATTTCCAGAGTCGCGGCCAGGAGAGACCAGGATATTTGGGACAACAAGGGTTATTACATATGAAACTGCAGCCAAAGCAGCCTCAACGGACTGATCCTGACAGCATCAGCCAGCCAACCCCACGAGAGGAATTTATACAGGGCCAATAATTGCTGCCAACAGCTGGAGAATACGAAAGTGGTGTGGTGCAGCTTCCCGGACTTACCCAGTATGGAGAGAATAAGGCCCTACTGTAGACATCTCATCTCGAGCTACATCCAATGTCGACTACCTTACGCAGTAAGACTGGGTCAGGATGCTGCGAGAGCAAAAACGCCGATGCTGGTTGCACAAAAAGCGAATGAATGGCTTGAGCAGAGAAAGGATTGCGAAGGACCAGACAACGGGCTCTTATTGCGAGCGTGTCGTCACTTATAATACATCATTTGTTTCCCACACAAGATGTACGCCTACTCTCTAGTCCAAACCCCCTGACGACCAGGACATCGTACCTTAGTAAACAGGTACGGATACCTGGCGTAGACGATAGCGACGCTAATTATCCGTACCTACCTACTGTCCTCGATCACCTACAAACGAAATCAGTACGTGCCGCGCAGCTTCGTCCCGATTCCCCACACTTTCTCCAGGCGGTGTCCCACTTCACGTCCTGTGCCACACCTGCCAGTCCCAGCACCAGCCGGTCCAGTCCAGGCCGGTCCTTGCCTTGACCCTGGTCTTGGTGGAGGCTGTCAGGGCTCAAAGCTCAGCGGGATCCACTGGGTGCACAGGCGTATGGGGCCGTTCTTCCAAGCTTTGACCAATGGCTTTAGACCGTATCGCTCCTGCTTCCTCTTTCTACCTGAGCGCATCTCAGAATGGAGACCAGGTGAGGAAGAAGCGGGGAAACAGCCAAAACTCCCATTCCAGGTCTTGCTTCACTTCCATGCCGCGCCTGAGTGCGTAGTAGGTACCTGTGGCATGCCTTAACATTACCAGGCATACTGCTAAACTTCTCTGTGTCTCTACAGACATTTTGTGCACTATTGCCATCTACCAACTCGAGAACTATACGGAACAAGAGGCAGTGCGTTTGGATATCCTCTGCCACGCCAGTCTTGTGCAACTCATCTCCTGTTGACGCTTCAAGAAGCAACCCCGCACTTTGCCTGCATCTCCGCATCGTTCTCATGGCGGCTTACCTACATACCAAGGTATATATGTATGTACTCTCATTACCACCTGACTACAATCTGGCCAGTCTGAAAACTTTCTGCAGGAGCACATCGCACCCTTCACGATATCGACGACGCTCTGCATACTGCATACTGCATCGGCAGCAACGACTAAACAGCTTTACCAACGACGTAGACAAAGCTGACTTAATTTGACGTCCATTCTCCGACTTGCACCACGCCATGGCGTCCATTCGCATGCGTGCAGATTATCGTTCCAAGGGTTTGAACCTGGTGCTCTTCGACCCTGGCCCATGCGACGGCGTGCAAGTTGCATTCGAACTCGTCGTGATTCGCTGAGTTCGTCACAGTTCAACCGCCATGCACCCCAGACAACCAACACCCGACGTTCCTTATCCTCGCTGCCCTGCGGGTCGCACTGGTGAGCTTGACTGTTCGCCCGCCTGAGCATGACACGCGCGCCACGTCTGACTTGGGCCCGTCGCCGTTGCTGAGAAGAAGAAGAATAGATGGAATTCTTCCACAAAGACGCAGGTATTGCTGACGGTGCTGCAGCGCGGCTGTTGCATCCTGCACTCAGCCTCTCTCTCGGCATGTATTGACCATCTGACCCAAATGCGGCTGGCTGCGACATACGGAACTCATTCATCGCCCATCGCCGATCCCCTTAGCCTGCGCTGCTTGTTGGCCTCTCAAACAATGAACTGGCCGACCCCATCTGCGGCTGTCAGTCAATGGTCAACGGTTACCATGGAAGGGGATGCAGATATCGCCCTCGAGTGCCTCCATGGCCCTTCGACTTCGACTTTTGCTCGCTTCCGGTGTCCTACACGTAGCCTGGCCCCGACCATCGCACAGGGCCCTGTCCTCGACACTGCCACCTTTCCGCGGACATATGTGAGACGCTGTCTCGATCCAAACATGTTTGTTTCTTGAACCACAGGACGCACACGCCGCCATCGTGTCCCGAGTTGTGAACAATGCGCTAGCCAACGCCCAATTCTGCAGGGCCGTTCCTTGCAACTCTCTGGCGTCTCCCGTTGACACCGGGACTAACATAACAGCACACCTGGCCGCTTGTTAATACCATTTATCACCCTGCACCAGATCGGTTCTCTGCAGAGTCTGTCAACAAGCTCGAACACGGGAAAATATACTCCTTCAATTACAAAAACTCCAAGAGTGCCCCGGTCACCAACTTTGAGGGGGCTCCCTAGAAAGAGGAAAACTGGCCAGACCTACGGTTCACAGTCCTGTGCAATAAGTCCTTGTAAGGTTGGACAAATATTGGACACCAGCGGACGTCGCATCTCTGACGTCGTCTTTCAACATTGAAAACTGGAGGCGTAGATGCGTGTGCTGAAGCGGGCAAGGGTTGCCTCTGAAGGCCTGGTGGTCTAGGTCCAGGGCTCTTCTCCGAGACCGAGAGGGGTAAAGATCGCAGCGGACGGGCTGCTGCAGCACGTCACGCGCACGCATCTCCAACTATGCCGGACTAGGTGCTACCTGTTCGATTGGTCCTCTTCCTCACTGACCTCACAGTGGCATCATCCAGGCTCTTGGTCATTTCAAGTTCCGTTCGTCGACTGAGGTGTCCTACGAGTAAAGGCGAAGGCCGCATGCGAACGCACTGTCGGCAGCCGATGCATCAGGCGAACGTGCAGCAAGTATTACACCGGATACATGGGCAGCAGCTTTAGTGCGGTTCGCGTTTGAATTCTGGGGCTCAGAATTCGTTATACGGACATCGTGGTATTCCAGGGAGGCAAGGAAACCGAGACCACCTTCGATGCTGATGCTGCTGCTGCCGTAACTGCAATTCCAACGCCAACGGTATTGTCCTGACCTACACTCGCCAGCTGGCCAAAGCGACGGGATTCAAAGGCATCTCTCGACAACAATGAAGCTCGGCTTTGTCGGAAGCCGAGTCTTCAAGTAGAGCAACCCAACTCTAGAATTTCACGGATGCGACTTGGCATGCCGTCGAACGAGGACGATGTCGAGCATCAAAGTATGGGACCGAAACGCGACGCTCCGCACTGCCAATTCAGATCGACAGACCCAGACCCGATGAAGGGTGAAAGTCAAAACTGCGACAGGGGGGGCTTTACCCCGGATTCTCATCTCGTCATTAGACTCAACCTTGTGCTGCGGCATCGGCTCACAGCGAGCCAGAAACAACATGGACGTCTGAGCGGCGTCAGCAATTGACCAACGGCAGCCGTGCAATAGAGACGAGGAAGGAAAACCCAGTCAGCCAGCCCACACGAGGTGATACAACGGGTGGCCAATTGATTAGCTGTTGTCCGCGCACCCTTTCTCTCTCTCTTTAGCGCATCTGATATTGCTGGTTTCTCAGGATCGGCCGGCCGTCTGCAAGAAGCTAGCGACGACGGCCCTCGCTTGGTTCCGGCTCCAGTCTCTCTTCCAACAAGCGCCAGGCAACAGGAGATCTCAAGCGTGCCCATGCTACAGATGCAAGCTTGCCGTGCTGCCAGGGGGCGCTCCTCCCGTTGCTTGACAGGAGCAGTCAGTTGCACTCGGTGCGGAGAACGGGCCAGCATGTACCCGGCAACTGGCATGATGATGAGGAGATGCGGCACGAGATCAGCGAAAGCAAGAGAGGAAGAAGAGGGGCGGGAAACAAGCTGGAGGTTGGTGGCTGGACGCGGGAAGCGGAAAGTAGTCTGGCCGCCGGTCTACCCTGTAAGCGCAGACGCAGCAGACGAGGGCGGCCACCTTGACGTGGAGGTTGAACGAGAAGTGCACTCCGACCCGTAAGCGTCGTCGAGGTTAGATGAATGGACAATGAGGAGTTCCTGCACGCTCACGGCAACAGCCCCCCCCCCCCTCCCTTTGGCTGCCGGTGCTGATGCGCCGCGGCAATAACTGGCTGGGATTTGGGTCCAATCAAGAATGACATAGAAACAACCCTCGGCCAACCCTGACCATTCTGAGAACGGAGACGGTCTCGAACGCCGTCGCGTTTCTAGGACGATGGCGATCTTTTCCCGCACCGTCAACGGGTACTGTCTGATTCTTCAAACGACCAGCCTGGCCGGGCTGCGTCTGCAAGATGTGCATGGATCGCACGCATCTGGGCCGGTCTCGGCTTACGAAGCCTAACCGATGAAGCCGCAGTGCCGTCGCATTGGCATCAAACGGAACCGAACACGAACGTTCGCGAAGTCGAGGAGCAGATTGGGAGTTACATCACAAGGCTGCGCGTAGGCAAGGCACCTGGCGCGGGTAGCGTAAACGAGGCTGTGGTGCGCAGCTTATCGCTGGGTATCCGTCTCGCCGGCATGCCACCAGGTGAGTTGTCGATGTAATTATACAGCTTTTCTACAGGTTTCGTTGTACCGCCCCAAGCTCCATACCGAAGAATCGCAAGACCACGGCCGGGTACGTTACGTTGGGTCTCCGGCCTCTGCTCTCATGCCGCACTTGGCTGCTGTGCCTTTTGGGCCTTGAGCTTCTCCTCAAACTTTTCAAACTCCTTGATGGCGATCTCCTCTTCCTCGTCGAGAATCTGCTGGACACCCTTGACTTCCTCGATCTATGTTGGAGTTAGCATGTCTTCTCTGCGTCTCTGGGGAAGACGATTCGGTTGCGGCAGGGAGAGACTACTCACGTAGTGCATCAGCATGCTCTCGATGCCGTTCTTGAGCGTGGCCGTGCTCGAGTCGCACGTCCGGCACGCACCGCGCAGCTTCAAGAGCACAATACCGTCATCGTTGAAGCCACGGAAGTCGATATCGCCACCATCTTCTTGAATGGCGGGTCGTATCCTCGTCTCGAGAAGCTCCTTAATCATGCCCACAACCTCGCTGTCGTTCTCGTCGTAGGCGAGACTGTCCTCCTCTTCCTGGGCCCCCTCGATGGCAACGCCGCCCTCCTTCTTCTCGGAGATATTGACGATGGTCTGGCCGGAGGTGATGGCCTCGGTGATCAGGGCGAAGATCTCGGGGCGGATGTGAGCCCAGTTGGCGTCGGCGGCCTTGGTGACGGTGATGAAGTCAGCGCCGTAAAAGACGGAGGTGACGCCGTCAATGTTCATGAGCTGGGCGGCCAGCGGCGAGGGGTAGGGTGGCGCAATGGTTGAGCGGGGATTCATGTACTCGATGAAGGGGCTCGATATGTTCTCGGGGAGGATGCGGTGGTTCGGGAGGAACTTGATGGCATCCGGATTCGGCGTCGACTCGGTCTGGATGAAGATTGTGCGGACGGCGCCCTGTCGCGCGGCGAATGGCGACGGCCGCTGCTGTGATGTTTGTGTCGTCTGGCTGCGAGGCAGACGGCTCTGTTGGAGGAGGCCGGAGGAGGAGGCGGCGGTCAAGCCGTGGTTGGAGAAATGTCGCGATTGCTGGGCAGAGGCGGATCTCAAAGTCTGGGAAGAGCGCGCGACGGCGCGGAGGGCCGTCCTCGATGCTCTGTAGGAAGACATTGTGGTATATGATGGCCTTCGTCCGAGGGCGTGGGTACTCGGCGGCGTATAGAGATTCGATCGAGGAAGGCGTTTGTATGTAGGGCGATGTAGACGGCGATTTGAGGTCAGAGTTATGAAAAGGTGACTCTTCCTTCCTGCCGTTGACAAATTTCCAAAGGGTCTTCTCTCCTCGGCATTAGGTGCGCAGGGGGGGGGGGGTCGTTTTCACGGCAAATGGAGCTAAATCGGCTTTGCGAGCGGGCAGCGAACTGTCCAGGACCCTCTTTTCTCGTTGCCGCCGTTCAATTCCGAGGCCTTGTATTACCAATCATGGGTCGTGCAGACACACCTAAGAATGACGCAAGCACTGTAAATCGACACGCCCAGTTGCATTATGTATACCCAAAGGCCACTCGCCCGTTTGAGTTGGCGGTCAAACTGATCAGTTGGACTAGACTTCTGTGGAGCATCGGTGCTGGCTTCACTGGTACGCGAAACCCATTATACCAGAGATGACGATGTTTCCTCAGTCTGTTTTCTCGAGGTGTTTCACATACTTAGGTAGGTGGGTAGGTACCTCAGGGACATCATTTACAAACTGGAAGTAATATAGTAGAGGGGCTAGTGTAAGTAGTATAGGGAAGTTGCGCTGGAATTTTCTGGAGTGCTCGGCGCGCTGGGTGTCGGGTCCTAGCGGGGCGGGAGCCTTCTGAGCCGCGGGTACCTACCTTCCAGGTGCCCGACCTACCTACCCAAGGGACTTACGAAAGGTCCACCTACCTTTAAAAAGAATTTTAGGATACAGCACGAAGCTGAACGACAAACGAAGGGAGAGAAAAAGAAAGCAAAACCACGGCGCGTCAAAACGGCAACAACCAACGAGCACCCAGCGCAACCACACACGCACTCGGATCAGCAACCGACTTCCTAGGCCTGCCTATTTCTGTGTTTTTTCATGCTGCACGTCAGCACTTTGTTTACCTCGTACCACGCCTGACGGGGGGGCAGTCTGAGGTGCTCCACGATTCCTCGGAAGTCAAGGAAGGAGAACGAAAAAAAAAGCCCATCTTGACTGCTGTACAGTCCCACGGGATCGAACTTTTGCGCGCAAGTTGCTTCGGAACGGACACGATCATAATAGCAGTTTACAGCGCCGGCAACCGCCGAACACAGCTTTAAGCGCCAGCACGAACTGTCGGTTCTTCTCGGTAGAGGGAGGTGGTTTGCCCAGCGAACGAGCGCTTGCGATGGACGCCGCGGCGGAACCCGACGCGGCCCCTCGGTCCCCGAAGCGCGCCCTCGACGACGACGTGGACGAGCTCGTCGAGTCGGAGAGCAAGAGGTCGAAAACGATGAGCCCGCAGGATGGTCAGCGGGCGTTCCAGGGCGCCGGAACCAACGTCGAGACAGGGGGTGAGGCTGCGCAGACGGCTGCTGCGCCGGCGGGGACCAGCCGCGCAGGAACCGGTGCAGAGGGGGATGGGAGTGGACAAGTAGAACACACAGCTGCGACGGCAAGCGAAAGGTCGACAGAAGCAGCTGAACCCGCGGCGACGACGACCACAGAGGCGGCACCAGCACCAGCACCACCACCGCCAGAACCAGAGTCCAACGACGCCCCCGACGCACCACCGTCGCCGCCAAAGACGAAAATGTGCGACATCTGTCACGAGAAGGAAGGCAAATACAAATGCGCGCGCTGCGCATTACCCTTGTACGTTTTCTCCAAGATTCTCATTATCCACACGTCTGGTGATGTGCTCATGATATACATTACATTTACTAATAAAAACCCGGGCTGGGTACGAAAACAGCTGCTCCGTGGCATGTAACAAGATTCACCGCGAAAACCACCCGCCGGACCCTGAACCCGCGCCGAAACCGCCCTCCCCAAAACACCCCGCGGCAGCAGCGGCGGCGACGACGGATCCAAGGCGGAATCCACGCGATCCACGGAACCCCTTTGGCGTGCTTGACGACTCGGAGCAGGTGCGCTACCTCTTCAGGCGGTACCCGCTTCTCCGCGCGCGGCTACTGGAGATACTCGCCGCGACGGAACCGCCGACCGATGCGCAGGGTGCCGCGTCCGCCGGCGGCGGGAGTCTGAACGCCGTCATGAAGGCGCGGGCGCAGGCGGCCGCTCACCCAAAAAAAGAGCAGTGGACGCACGACGTGGGTATCCGCAGGGGCAAGGAGGCGCTGCGCAAGGCGAAGAGGATGCCCGGCGAGGAAGGCGAGGGCGTGCGGGAGTACGTCGAGCTCATCAACCACCTCATTTCCAAGGCGGGAGAGGCGGCCGAGGCGGCCGAGATTATCCGGAAACAGGCCGCGCAACAGGATACGGAGCTGATTAGGCGGCTGATGGCGGAGGAGGGTAGGTGAAGACGTTATGAGGGTATTCGTGACGAAGAATATAGAAAAAAAGAAAAAAAAAAGCGTTCACCGAGGGTGAACTAGAGTCGAGGCGTACACATTCGATAGGTGTGCTGTTTAACCACCCTACGCTTAGAATCAATTTAATGGCATCCGTGCTATACACACGCGCGGCGCCGCGGCGAACTGAGCCTTTTTCTTCTTATCGCGTGCAACTCGCCGTTGCAAAGAAACACTCTCAGTGAGTCACCTTGAAGCGCGAGAAGAAGCCGCTCTTGGGTGATCGCAAGTTGGAGTCGGACGGCGGGCTGCCGCTGCTGTCCCTCGACGCATGCTGCTGCTGCTGCTGCTGCTGCTCCTCCTGGCGGTGTTTGGTAAAGGCGCCGAGTTTATTCTTGAGCGCCCAGATGGAGTCCGCCTTGCGCAGGGAGTACTTGGCCGGCTTTTGCGGATGCGAGCGCGTTGCCGCCGCCGCCTCGTCGCTCTGGGACCAGTCGACGCGGTGCTCGTTGGGATCGTGGTCCGCGGGGTCGGGGCTCTCGTACCCGTACGGGTTCGGAGACGACTGGCCCGAGTCCCACGCCATGAGCAGGTCGCCCGTGCTCACGCGCCTGGCCGCCGACCTGCCGTTCTGACGGACGTCGTCCGCGCCGCCGCCGGGGTTTCCCTCGATGGTGTGGCGGTGTTGGGGTTTTTGTGGCTGGTATGGGCGCAGGTGAGTTGGGGACTCGGGGATGGTCGTCCGGTCCGAGTAGAAGTTTTTGCGCTCCTGCTGGTGCCGGTCGCGATGCGCCTGGGCGATGCGCAGTGCGGTGCGGGAGAGCTTGTGGACGAGGCCCTTGCTGCTGCTGCTGCTGCCGCCGCCGCCGTCATTGTCGGCCGTCGTCGTGCGCGCAAACTGCGATGCGGCGAACTGGGGCACGTAGCCATGGGGACTCTTGTCGTTGTTATCGCCTGAAGATTTGCGAGCGGATTTGGAGCTGCTGCGGCGGTCCGCATTCGGGGACTTGCTCGACTTGGGCCGGTCCGAGGATTCCTTGGTCGAGGGCTTCTTGCCCGGTGCTGGCGCAGGTTCGGTGCCCGGCCTGGCGATCATGGAGGTGCGGTGGCCGCGGTGGACGCCGTTGGGTTTGAGAGATGCTTGGTCCAAAAAGTCTCTGGCCCTGCCGGAGGAGGTCTGGTTTGTCGGGCTGAGTGGCAGGCCAGCGCCGCCAGGGGCCGCGGCGGCTGCTTCTGCGCGGGCCCTGCGACGACGTTCGGCATGGAGCTTCTGGTCGGCGAGGACTTTGGCGAGCTTTTGCGACAGCTCTTCCGGGTCAAAAGGCATGGGCTGGGAGCAGCGTGGGCGCGGACGAGCGGCGGCGGCGGCGACGGCGGCGGACGGCTTGACGGGGTGGATGTGCCCCGCCTCCGCCCCGGGGTGATCGTGAGGGTAGCTCATGTTGTATAACATTGTCGATGACGTGCAAGTGCCCCACTCACTTCCGGGTGTTGGTGATGATGAGGTCGTTCCGCACGTCTGTCCGGTGGGGAATTTGTGTACGGTGAGATTGGCGGGGGGTGTTGAGGCCTCGACGTCGTCCTCGAAACGCTTCCTCTGACAAGGAATACCGCGTATGCTTCTCGTGTGCAGGATACGAACGGCGCAGCTCTTATCTTGAACTGAAGGCGTCGACCGCGGGGGTGGGTTGGCAGGTAAGAAATAAGTACACGAGGGAGATCGACCCAGAGAAGTGTGGGACAAGGGTTGATGTCACATCCGGATACCTTTGAGAGACGGGTTGTTGATCACACTTCCTGACGTTGGCGTGAAGGAGACGGGGGAGAGAGGGATAGATGGTAAATGGCCGAATTCCCTGGTTCGTCGGTCTTGGGACTCGCGCTATGTATATGTCATACGACGCAACGGGACTGCAGACAGACGACTGTGGTTGGAAAGGGCGATGTGATGTGGGTCAAAGTGCTTGATGGTGCTGGTCCTTCCAAGGGTCCTATCCTGTCGGCTGTTTCGTGGTCTAAGGCAGGGCGCCAGGTACGGAAGCTGGGCGCTGTCCCGCTATCTACGGCACAGCGGAGGTCAGAGGCGTGGTGATGTGAGGGCAAGGTGCGCGTGTGTGTGTGAGTGTGATGCGCGAGAGCAGTGGGCTGGGTGGGAGCGGTGATGGTGGTGGTGGTGTGCCCTGTCGTGCGTCGTGCGTCTCGCGTCCTGCCGCCTGCGTCGTAAGGTATGTAGGTATGTAGTTTGCAGCGCCCCAGACGATATGTACCTCACGGGCGGAAAATTCTGACCCGCATCGACGTTTGCTATGCTCCCTCTCCTCGGTGTTGTGCGCGGACCTGGCTGAGATGGATATGTGCAGTGGTGAGAAGAGGCTGGACGGGGAAGGGGACGAAGCAGATATGTAAGGCACGCAACGCGAACCAGAGGCGATGACGACGGAGGGAGGAGAGACAGGCGGAATGTGAGGCGTTGCCTAGCGATGAAGAAGGAGAACACCAGGGACAGTAGAGACAACACAGAGACAAGAAAAACAAAATAAAATCATGGTGGGAAAGACCAAGAATTAAGAGCGCAAGAGGGAAGGGGGGGGGGGGTGCGGTCACGGATGTCTTGAAGGTCGAGCGTTCCATAGGCTGCATTTTTAGACAAGATTCGCCTGGGCTAGGGACTAGGTCTGGCGATGTCGAACGACTGTATCCATATGGAATAGCAGTAATTACGGAGTAGAGAGACAGACTTGAAAGGTTTGGGGAACAAAAGAGACGGTGCAAATCGGATCACCAAATGGCTCCCTGGATGCGTCCACCGGCACGCGGTGCATAGCAAAGCTATCAAACTTGCGTGCCAGGCTCCTGTTATTTCTGTGCTTCATTTGCTGTGGCCGGCCCAAACCATAGTTGACGCTTGCAATTGGCGACGACTTATTAGGAGCCGGAACCTGGGCTAGTTGGGTGCCATCTAATTTATTGCAGAGCAGTCTACGGGCAGATAATGTGGTGCGTGAGTGGACTTGCGGGAGAGACTGGATGTAGCCATTCCCGAATCGACCAAGATCGTGACCTGCGACCACCACCACCAAATAAGAGGTTGTGAGCAAGAGCGAGATGGGGAAATGAGAGAGTAGTTATCCCTCGTTCGCGCCGAGCCCTTTCTTGATTAGCATACGAACCGATTAACCTACTTGGTCGGAAAAGTCACGCAACTGTAGCAAGCCCTGTTGGTCGTGCAAGTTGCATTGGGCCAGCGGTCGGATGCCGCTTTGGGACTCTCTCTCTCTCTCTCTCTCTCTCTCTCCGGGCGTTCACATACACGCTTGACCGGCACCGCACGCCGTCGCTGCGATGCGGTTGGAATTCTGGCACTCTGGCTGACCTCTCAGCTTGCCAATCCGAGACAATACGTGGCGCTAGACCCAACATCAAGCCTGGCTCTGGCATGGAAGAGCGTTACCCTGGTTTTGACGCTGCTGACCTGGAAGTCAACGTTCGCTTCAGGCAGCCTGGGCCTGGTCGACAACCACCTCGGTCAATGGAACAAGAGATATCAGTGGTGGATGCGCCCACCTCCCAACTGCTACAAGAAGCAGCCCATGCAATCACCCAGCAGTCGAGGAGAATGGCAGGCAAACTCCCTGATAAGACCGACTGAACTCTTGGCCATCGTGCGCCGCATCCGTAGCGCGAATCCCACTTTTCCAAGACGGTGTGGTAATCTGACCTCCAGTTCACGGGTGCGGTTGTCTGCATCATGCTGTACTAGGCCGCGCAGCATCTGCCACGTTCCCAACGCCCTTGGTACCGCCCTCCGTCTGCTTCCCGAGCCCCCATCCCCAGGAAATGGTTGTCGAAAAGCTCTACGTGAACGGGTTGCAATAGTACCGTCCGGTCCTTAGTTCATAATTTCCAGCCACCGTACGACTTTGGAGGCTGGCTTTGAACTCGCCGTCGTCGCAAGACCGCCGCCAAACCATCCGCTGGTCATCAACTTGGCCCCAGCCAGGTTTTTGCGGTTGGCGATGGCGGAACGACTGGCTGGATGCCCATTTATCAAGTCGAAGCTGCCTTGGTCACCGTCTTCATGAGAACCTCGTTGCTCCCAAAGACAATTTGCAACGTATATTGGCCCCCTTAGGGGCAGGCGCGCGATTGAAGGACGACTCAGACGTCTCGTTGAGGACTCTAGGCGTTTGTCAACAACCCACCCACAGCGCTCGATGCGTGCCACATCCGCCATGGGGTCCCGGCCGCTTGAGGGAACCATGGTGAGTTAGCTTCGCGTGCTCTCTGAGGTGTAGGGGCCGGTGCTTGCTTTTTTCCCTCGCCCGTGGTCGAGTCCATCTGTCAGTCGAGTCGATTCGAGGGAGGTGGCTGGTCTTCAAGTCGAAACAAGAAACGGCAGCTTCGGCAGTGCGAGATGCCAGTACTCATGTATGCACATCGGTACGTCTGCATGTCTCGTCCTCGTATCGCCCTCCCATGTTACCTAACCGCGCTTTACGAAGCCATGTCTTGTCAAAACCATGCAGCTTGGCCATGCAGCCACACCTCCATTCGACCGACTTCTTGACGGACGATGGGCAGCTTTTCACTCAAGCTTTGATAAGGAGAAACAACGGTCTGCAGCGCCACAGCTGCACGTTTGCAAGAGTCATCGGTGATTTGACTGCTCTTATCAGTTGTGCACCTCGACGTGAAGCCAAGCGGAGTGAGATGGTCTGGCGCCTGGCTGGTATGGATACAATCGACCGCTGTCGAAAGCAGTAGACTGACCGTCTGGGCAAGATGACAGCCGGCTTCGATTGTGCACTATGATTGCGAGCGCGAGATTTGTTGGTCGTCCATGTCTCCGTATAGCCTCACTCACTTTGGCTGTGTATCCGTGGCCGATCTTGACATTAGCTTGTACTCAGCACTTGGGTCCGAATTCGGCTTTTGCACAAGACTAAGTCTTGCCAGTACAAGTATGCGCCTGGCGGCGCTTGTTTCCCTTGCGGCACGCGACATTTTGCCCAAGACAAGGGGTCTTGTGGAGAGGAATGCCAAGAAATCGATCGCAGACTAGCCCTGGACGTTATTTCCACCGCAATTGTGATCTGTGGCGGCTCGAATGCCTGTTCCGCAGTAGAGGTACGGATGCTTTGTGAAGACACTGCTATGTAGTACAGCGGCTGCGCGAGATGAGATTTCCAACAAGACCGAGTCTTTGCGAAAAACACAAGGCAGGTAAAGCTGGTGTCCCTCAACCGCACGCTTGTTTCGATGGTGGTTCCCTTGTGGACGAACTTGTGCTCGCTATTGACAGAGGTCTATGTCGAGGCTGTAGTAAAACGCCTTGTCAAATATGTTTTCTTCGCAAGCGAAATGTTCATGTCCCGGCCAAATTCGACGTCGGCATGGGAAGCTCTTTTCTCAGCTTGAAGATGGACGTGCCGAACGCTGCCGACTGTGTTCCACACTGAACAATTGTGATCATATAGATCGACTACTACACCATCGCCAAAGCTTGGGTACTGATCTGTCCAGACATCGTCATTCTGACAGACGTGGAGCTGTATCGACAGAGGTCCCTGGGGTAAAGTACTCCAATTTCAGAGGACCGGGAAGATTCGTCGATTTGCATCTGGCGAAGACATGGAATAGCGACCACGTGAGTGACTCGGGTCAGGGCGCTTGAAGGCCATGGCACCGGCTGACACGCTTCGTTTTGAGACACCAAAGGTGTCCGTACGGGCGCCTCTGGGGACGTCGTAGTGGTGTGTCTGACAGAAGCTTCTCCAGGATGACTTTGGCCTCGCAGACGAAAGTCCGAAGCTGACGTGGCTTCCTAATGGAAGCGATCTTGGTGGAAGCGAGCTGCACCTCTGCGTAGGTACGTCATCGGAGACATGGAACGTTACGTGTACGTCAGTATCGCAAGACTCGTTCCGGGGCTCAGGCAACACACTGCTGGGCGAGCAAGGGTGACTTGGGCGGATCTGTTTGAGTCGTACGGCCATCCTGACCGCCAGTTCCCTCGAGTTGAAAGAGGAGCGACGGAGTTGACCCCGGACTGCAAGGAGCCAGCCGTTAGGAGATGGTGGAAAGTGCATTACGCAGTAAGCAATCAGCAGAAAAAAAGACCCCCAGTACTGGATGCCCGTGCGAGTACCTCGGGTGTACTTGAAAGCCTCTAAATGAGCAAGTAGGTAATACAGAGTGCTTGAGACTTTGGCTTTTGGCTTCCAGTACGCAGCGTCAAGCTTGACCACCGGACATTCGATACCTTCCTTGCCTCTGTCCCTTGTCATCTGCTTAGATAAGGCATGTTCAGCTAGTACAAGAAGACAATGAGGTAGTAGCTGCTAATTACCTGTTGGTCCACCAAGTGTGTAAGGTACCACTGTCAGTCCCCACAACGTACCCAGTGGTGCCGTTTGGCTTGCATGTGCCTCAATCGTAGAGGCTAACTGTGTGTGTATCCATTTTCTTATGTCAACCGCTTTCCAGGGCTAGCCTGTGGCACTTGCGCCCACGAAGTACATTCTATAGGTATGGACGGGACCTGACCTTAAGGTATTGACCGGACCCAGGTAAGGTGGCCGGGGGCGGACTATCCCTTCGGTACTTTGCGGTATCCACCAGAATGTGACGGGAGGTAGATAATACCTTACCAGGCTGGAGTTGTCCTACTTCCCCCAGGGAGGTACCTACCTTAACCGCAAGGGAACCCGTACTTTAATTGCAAGGTAGGTGGCATTCTTTGGAGAACTTGGTAGTTTTGATTGGCCGGGCGAAGACCAAAGCCGAGCTCTGGCTTTCACCTCGTCTCAGCGTCGCGGCTCGTAGTGCTATAGTGATGTGTCATGTGCCGCAGAAGGAACACCAGAGGCCCCAGCAGAGAGGGGACACTAGGGAGTTTGTTCCCTCTCCTCGCCGTCGCTCCCGTTAAGTCACAGGCCCAAGCCCCTTCCCATTACTCCATCCACTGCGTAACTACCTCAGGTACTTTAGAATCAGACCGACGAGTACGGATACTTACCTGACTCAGTCCTAGTGGCACCTGCGAAATTGTTCAGCAACTTCAAGCGCACCGCGCTCACCGACTCCAACTACCATACTCTGGACTTCAACGGCCATTGCGAAGTACGGATTGTGCCCAAACAACGCGCGCCAAAGGCGAGAGCGCGAAGAGACCAACATCCAAAGATAACTGCAGTCAGCAGCCGACAAGACCGCAAACAGCAGCAAGCAAACGTGGGCGCCGCCGGATTGCATACAACCTAAGTGAGGAACGCAATCCAGGCCCAGGCCCCTCCAGCGTCGCTGCTCCGTCTCCATCTCTTTTCTCACCATTCGAGTTGAGTTGATTGAGCCAGCATCTCGTCCAGCCGTCTCTCCTTGTCGGTCGCCAGATCCCTCCACTCCCTGAGGGCATGCTCGCTCCCGTTCCCCTCCTCATTTAACTTGTCTTCAGTCCGTCCCGGGCCGGTGTGCTCCAGTTTTCGACTACTCGCTGTCTACTCCGTACTCCGTACATATATCACCTTGCCAGTCGACCCAGCCAAAGAAGCTAAGGATACGACGGTCGACTTGGATAACCATACCTACCTAGGTGAGGCATACCTGTACGTACAGTGTATCCGCAACGCGCTGCAAATCAAGCTTGTCAGCGGGAAAAGGTGGACGATCTGTCTGACGGCCAACCCCCTGGCTTGACTTTCCCTGGCTTGGCTCCGATCGGGAAGCTGGAAGGGAACATAGGAGCAACACCACCTGTCGCACAACGTTGATTGACGGTGCTGTCGTCGCTGGATCTTGGCTCCGTTGTCTCTCCGCCTTGTCTTGATTCGGGTTAGACGTTCGCACCAACAAAGCCCGTCACTGCACATGCGCGCCGTCAAATGTCCACCTTTGCCCAACTGCCTTCTTCCGAGGGGGGTCGTGCCCTTTCCTCCTTTCCACCTCCCCGATACACGCGAAGCCCTGGATCTGGATCCGCGACTGACCTCATTTGCTGTACCTAGCATCGTCAAACGGCTCGTCCGCGGCACCCCTTATCACTTCTCACAAGGCTACATCTGCGTCTCGGTGGAGCGCCTAGCGAAAGAGGAAGAGAGAAAGAGAAGAAAAAAAAAGGCCCCCTTTTTCGAACCCTGGCCCGCCGCACCACGAACCTCTAGAGGTCGACGGGACACACACTAAACTAAGGTAAGGAGAGAGAAACTTGGGAGAAGAGAGTACCTCTGCCTCAACCTTGCCTTGCCTCGCCTTGCCTTGCTTTGCCTCCCAGGCCTGTCTTGACCTGCCTCACCTTGCACTGTACTTTGCCGCACCTGACGGGAACACAATGTACTGTATCCGTCCGATCCCAGGTCCCTTGCTCGCACTAAGAACGCTCCTCCAAGTGGGTTTGCCATGTCTTCCTTGAGGCTCTGGATTCCCGACTTTTAGTCAGTGCATCCACAGTCCCAAAAGTCTGGTTTTCACTTTGGTGGCCCTGCTGCTCGCTTTTTGTGCTCCATTCCTTAATTATTATTCCTTTTTCTGCTCTTTGCAAAGCGGATGGCTCGCGTGTTGCGAATAGCCTCGCGTCTGTTCGTTTCTGCCCCTTAGTTGACCCTTGGCTGTGGTCTTGGTCCTGGTTCTTGGCCGTGGCCGTGGTTGCTTTCGGCGACCATGGCGTCCGACAGCAATGGAGCTCGAAAGGCTCACCGCAGTTCAGAAGGCTCCCACATCCCCCCGAACCGATACAACTCCGTGAGGTCCTCGGCCGCCGTCGGTTCCACCTCTGCTTCCGCCTCCGATTACGAAGCGGCCGCTGCGTCGAGAAAATCTGACCGCGACACTGCCCACCGCTCCGCCCCCGCCGCTCCGAAACCCTACCCTTCCCACTACGCCCTCCACCGGGAGGAATCGTGCGAACCTCCCCGACCCGACGAACAACCAGCCAACTACCGTGACTCCTTCATTTCTATCGTGGACGACCCCTTCTTCCAGCGATTCGACGACCATTCGATCGAGGGAGCGCACGGCTTCGACCTGAATCATACCTCGACACTTGACGACGCAGACACCGAGGACGAGCCAGAAACAGACGAAGACGAAGAAAAAGGGTGGCAAAACCGCCAACTAGAAGACGACAGTCTAGAGAGCGAGATATTGCAGGAATTCGATTTCGACTTTGAACTCGGTTACTTTGAGCTCCGCGATGACGACAAGCCCAACGAGCGCTGGCCGCCCCCAAGAAGAGAGTCGCTCGTAATAGGACCTTCCTTGTATTGGGTAAAGAGCCCCACCAAACACAGACTGCGGGGTAGCTGGATGAGACGGGAAGTGGAAAAAAGGGGCTGACGATCATAGCAACCACCAACTTCGGATTCGGACATCATGGAGAGCCTCAACATTGCCGTCATTGGCGCTTCGGGCGTTGGCAAATCGTCATTTGTCCAGCGCGTGCTCGGCCTGTCGAGGCCGCCGATAACCAATGCCTCCAGCGTACGCATGGTCGTCGACAACGTCACCTACGGCGTATCCCTCATCGAGCTCGACCTCGAATACTTTGAGTTGAACCCATTGCAGCCAATTCAGTGGCCGAAACAGATGAACGGTCACATCGTTCCCAGGGTAGACGGCGCATTGATTTTGTACGATGTCATGAATAAGGAGAGCATGAAAGAACTACCCCAAGCGACTGGTGAGCCGTGGACATGCCGAAGGCTGACGCGTCGCGTCTTTTTGCTGACTCGCCCAACCGACAGCTGCCTTGACGAAATCCGGCCTCCCTGCAATCCTCGTCGCAAACAAGTGCGATCACCCCGAAAGCGAACGGCAAGTCGATGCGCAGCGCGTCGCGAGTCACGAATACTTCAAATCTTGCGTTGGCGTCTTCAACCTGTCGACGAGCAGTCCTGAGAGGGCGCGTGCTTGCCTCAACACTATGCTGAAAGCCGCCATTGCGTGCAGGAAGGGTACTTACAACAAAAGAAACCCCCAAATAAACCAGCCAATCAATTGCTAATGTATCATTAGAAGCGCAAGCGTCGGACGGGGGCGTGTCCCGCCGTCGTGCAGCCTCGGCAGCCACCCTCGAGGCCCACGACAACTCCAACGGTCGTCCGCTAAGTCAGCACAGCAAACATAGCCGAGCTAGCTCTGATTTGTCGCTCCTTCGAGGTGTGCCCCCTCCCATCCCCGATCACCTTCGCGGCCCACCTCCGCGAAGTCCTCGGACAGGCGAATTCAGCGGCGCGTCATCGAGCTCGACAACTTTCGGCGGCGAAACCATTGAGGAGGAATCGCAACAAACTGTGTCCAGCCAATTGCGCACGCCCGGCATACGTCTCGATCGCGGTCCAGCAGACTCGTTTCTGGACATGGAGGAGTCGGACGCCGAATCATTTCGGTACTCGGAGGACATTCCGATCCTGCAGCGCAGCGAAGAAAGCTTCCTCGAGAAGCCGGCCAAGTCCGCGGGTGTCGCTTTTGACGAGCTCGTCGACCGGCTCATTGCCCCGCGGATGACCAAAGCCGACAGTAATTTTTCCGACGTCTTCCTCTGTCTCTACCGCAAATTCGCTGCGCCCGGCGAGCTCTTTTCGGCCATCCTCACCCGTCTCGATCGCGTCAGAGATGACAAGTCGGCGCATTACCTCTCCAAAACCGCAACTCAGCTTAGGATAATTGAGGTTGTGGCGAAGTGGGTGTCGTTGTATCCTGGGGATTTTGCGCGACCTGGAACGCGGCGAAACTTGGAGGAGTTCATCAAGCATCTTTCCACTGAACCAATCTTCTCAATCGCGGCGCAGCAGATCCGACGACACCTCGAACACAGTGTAGTAGAGGACGACGACACAGGCTGGGCGAAGTCGGATGAGCTGGCGGACGAGGAGGGTAGCAAAGTCTTGTCCAAAGACAAGACCCTTTCGACATCCGAACTATCCAACGGGATCAGCACGCTCGCTCTCGAAGAAGACCGGCCCACCGACGAGAGACCGTCTAACAGCTCCGACCTATCCCAGGTGGACCGAACCAGCACGGCCGGGACTCACGTCTCCTTCCACTCGTATGACGACTACGAGAGGGAGGCCGCCAACATGGAGCCGACCGACGTGCTGCCCATGAACAAATTCCGATATCACATTTTTATGGACATTTCCGACGACGACGTAGCTGACGAGATGACTCGCATTGATTGGGTCATGTTCTCATCTATACGCATCAGGGACTTTGTGCGGCACGTGAGCCTCTCGCTGGACCAACGATCCAAGTGCAAGAGCCTGAAGAACGTGAACCGCATGATCAATCACTTCAACCACGTGGCGAAATGGGTAGCCAACCTCATCCTGCTACGCGACAAGGCGAAGCACCGCGCGCAGATGCTGGAAAAGTTCATGAACATTGCACAAAAGCTGCGGCGTCTCAACAACTACAACGGACTGGCAGCGGTGCTCGCCGGCATCAATGGCACGGCGGTCCATCGGCTGGCACAAACATGGTCGCTGGTTCCGCCAGAGGCGCAGAAATCGTTTGCTAAGCTGGGTATTCTCATGGGCACGCAAAAGAGTCACTTTGCATACCGGTTGGCGTGGGAGAATTCACCATTGCCCCGGATACCTTACATTCCACTCCACCGGAGAGATTTGGTGTCGGCCGAAGAGGGAAGCAAGACATTCATCGGGCCTAACGGCGACAGAGTCAACTGGAAGAAATTCGAGGTGCTAGGCGAAGTGCTGCTGCCACTCATGAAAAGCCAGGGCACGGCCTACCCCAATCTCATCAAGCATGAGGCTGCCCGAGAACTCATACTGGACTGCAGGATGCCGACGGATGAAGAGGTGAGTAACGAGGATTACTGTTTGCAGAATGAGTTGCTGACGCTAGGTCGACAGGAAATATACCAAAGAAGTGTACAAGTCGAGAGCACTTCAGGCGGCGGTGGCGACGTGAGCAAGAAGAAGTTCCCCTGGTTTGCCAAATAGAAACTGGCTGTCCAGTCGTGTACGTCAACAGAGCGACCACGACGAGACGATGGCCATGGTCGCTGAGACGCACGATGGCGCATGTGAGATATGACGCTGCGAATATTGAGGTCGAATTCATATGGCATTGTAGGACTGGCGAAGTGCGATTTGGGTCATTTTGGCGACATAGATATCCTAACCAGCAATTGATACTCGATCCACGCAGGATCTCGGATTCCCCTTGATATTCGGTCCATTCTTCGACGTCTAGTAGCCTGACTACATGATTGCTTGGCCACGAGGCGGCCGAGAGAAGAGACAACAACAATAATAATACACGACAGGGCGCAGGAACCGCAGTGGCAGGTCATGGAACGACGTTGAGGCTCGGGGCCACGTTGCTGTGCTACCCAACCTGTTGGACCCTTTCCAATGGGTGCGAGCCGCCTTCGAGTACGAGCACTTCCATCGGCGATCTACTACGTATAGGCACGTCTGAAGTTCCCCTGTCGGTCCGGCGCGGTCCAGGCCAAGGAGGCCCGATGCATGGCGATGTGGCAGGCGAGCTGCTGCTCCGCTAGGTTGGATTCAGCTGCGCTAGAGCTGCTTGACGTCATGCTTCTGAAAGCTCTGATTTTAGCGTTTCAAGGAGAGGGGCGGCCAGGGGCAGAAACCGGGAGCGACGAGCTGCCAGACGCAGACGCAGACGCAGACGCAGACGCAGACGCAGACGCAGACGAGGAGAGCCTCTGCCACAACTGCTGCTGTTGTTGCTTTAGCCATGACTGTGGTTATTTGGCATCATATCGTAACGGCGGAGCAAGATGGTCAGTAACTGATAGTACATGTATGTGATGTAAGTATGTAGCAGTTGTGACGCTAATTAAGAAATGTGGATAAGTCTGCTGCCATCACAACTGCACTTCTCCAACTCACCACAGGATACAGGTGTTTGGCCAAGTCGAGGACCCGCTGCTTGAGCTCGAGTTGCTCAGGATACAGGTATACTTCGTATGTACCTCTCGATAAGGCACCGCCATTCCTCATGGCAAACAGAATGGCATACTCTGAATGCCCCGCGGTCGTCGTCCCCTCAACCTTGGCTGCGGCCGCTACTGTTGTTATCTCGCCCCCTGGCCGTGGGCCAAGGTGCTTGGTTTGCACAGTCTTGATTGCTGCTGTAGCGGCTACCTAATACATGTGTTGGTTCTCCGCTGACACACCGCACCACTGCTGTTCCCAGGTACCTACCTAAACTGCCACTGGGTTATCGGTCTTTGAGTTTTGTGCGCTTGTGCTTGGCCGGACCAGAGCTCCCGCTAGCACCCGCCTCCCAGCACGACGTCGGTTCTTCGGTCGCTCGAAAAGAACTCCAAACCGGCCGAGTCTTTTTTTTCCTTGGTGTTCCTACACGCCACTCCCTGAGATATATACCTTCTCCATCTACCATTTCGGGTGCTCATTACATTGTGCAAGCTGTCGCCTCGTTGCTGAAGCCATCGTGATACCGTCCTTGCGTGACGTTGCCTGCCGAATCTTGTTGCTAGCATTAGCACTGCTGCTGGGGTGTCTGGTTCTTACTAAAGTCAACTACTCCTAGAGCTCGCCCTTTTTGTCGCAGCAGCAACCCACATCTTTTTTCCTTCTTCAAATATCTCTCGGAAACCCCTCAGCTTTCGATCTCGCCAGCTGCTTTCGTGAACCGTCGACCGCGACCGTCAGGACAGACTCTTCCCCACGCTCTCCACGGTGCCGCACAAGACCGCCCACCATGCCTGTCCACGACGGCCACGAATACCTCACCGAGGAGGAGAAGCGTCTCAGACAGGATAGACACCGCGAGAAGTATTGGAAGAAATGGGGTCCCTTCGTTGCTGAGAGACAATGGGCCACCGGTGAGCTCCGAGCCGAACTTTTGCGCCGCGGTAATGCTCGAGTTACGTCGTTGCTAATCGCACATGTGCTGCAGTTCGCGAGGACTACAGTCCCGACGGAGACGCGTGGAGTCGTGAGGATCCCCCCGCCTGCTTGCTCCACGAGAGCTCCAATCGCTGCTCGCTGACACAGAAACCCCAGACTTTACCCATGACGACGCACGATCCCGAGCCTACAGATGGGGTGAAGATGGAATTGCTGGCGTTTCTGACACCCACGGGTTCCAAAACATTGCCTTCGCCTTTTGGAATGAGCAAGAGTAGGTAATCGGAAAAAAAAAACCGACCAAGGGCTTGATTGTTGACGATGATGTAGTGATTTCCTCAAGGAGAGACTGTTTGGCCTCTCCAATCCCCAAGGCAACCACGGTGAAAGTGTCAAGGAAGCTCATTTCCACGTCGACAACACACCTGTAAGTTAACATAATATTCTACTCGGGGGCCACCAATACTAACTGCGACTACAGACGGTATGCATGGGAACTATGCTCTGCTGCTCCTCCCACTGACACACTAGCAGCATTCCTACATGAAATTCCTGTATAAATATCCCCAAAAGAAGTTTCCCTACAAGGACCTCCTAGAAGAGAACGCGAGGAGAGGCAAGGAAGATAAGGAATACCAGATCGTCGACACTGGTGTTTTTGACGAAGACAGATACTGGGACATCTTCATTGAGACAGCCAAGGCCACCGACGATCCAGAGGAGATCCTGTTCCGTGTGACGGCATGGAACAGAGGTCCCGATCCTGCGCCTCTCCATATCGTACCGCACATGTGGTTCCGTAACACTTGGGCTTGGGGTCGTGAGCCTGAGGACAAGAAGCCCTCAATCGAAGCGTACGCCGAGAGCATGGTCAAGTCCAAGCATCACAAGCTCGGCGATCGATACATGCTTTACTCGCCATCGCCTGGTGTCGGCTCCAGCGGAGAGGACGTGTTGCCCAAGTTGATGTTCACTGACAACGACACCAACTACGAGTTGCTGTATGAGCAGAAGAACAAGACGGATTACGTCAAGGATGCGTTCCACAGGTACATCGTCGAGGGCGACAAAGAGGCCGTCAACCCGGCGCAGAGAGGAACCAAATCTGCCGCATGTTTCAGCTTCAACGAAGACGGGGGCGTGGCCCCTGGCGAGTGCGCAGTCGTGCGTTTCCGTCTTTCCAAGAATAACGAGACGTACTTCGACGAAGGGGAGTTCGACGACCTGATCGACTTGAGAATAGCCGAAGCCGATGATTTCTACTACCGACTCAGCCCTCTCCCCATGGCCGACGATTTGCGCAATATCCAGCGTCAGGCCTTCTCGGGTATGATGTGGACAAAGCAGCACTACTTGTTCATCTGGGACCAGTGGGCGAACGGAGATCCCACGCAGCCTCCTCCTCCGCCCAGTCGCAAGGACATTCGTAACAATCAGTGGAAACACATGCACTGCGACGACATTCTCTCCATGCCCGATTCTTGGGAGTACCCTTTCTTCGCTGCTTGGGATAGTGCTTTCCACTGCATTACTCTGGCGATGTTGGATCCGGACTTTGCCAAGAAGCAACTGGATCTCTTCACAAGAGAGTGGTACTGCCACCCCAATGGACAGCTGCCGGCGTAAGTGTCTCCGGAACACGACAGACCCTGGGCGAGCTAACAGTATGCAGCTATGAATGGAACTTTGGCGACGTCAACCCCCCGGTCCACGCCTGGGCCACGTTCCGTGTATTCAAGATCGAGCGCAAGCTGTATGGTAGACAGGACCTCGACTTCCTCGAGAGAGTCTTCCAAAAACTGCTCTTGAACTTCACCTGGTGGGTCAACCGCAAAGATGCCGATGGTAAAAACGTCTTTGAAGGTGGCTTCCTTGGCCTCGACAACATCGGACTTTTCAACCGCTCCGAGCCACTGCCGACCGGCGGCTCCTTGGAGCAGGCCGACAGCACAGGCTGGATGGCATTTTACTGCCTCAGCATGCTCAACATTGCCCTCGAGCTTGCCAAGCACCGCCGGACATACGAAGACATTGCGTCCAAGTTCTTCGAGCATTTCATCTTCATTAGTGATGCGATGACATTCAGAACCGGCCAAAAAGACGAGAAGTCATTGTGGAACGATGAGGACGGCTTCTACTACGATGCCATTTCTTGGGGCGGTCCTTGGATCCAGCAGCTTCCCGTCCGCTCTCTCGTCGGCTTGATCCCGCTGTACGCGACCATGACTTTGGAACCGGAGTTGATCAACAAGTTGCCCTCTTTCAAAAAGAGGGTGGACTGGTTCATGGAGAATCGCTGCGACTTGGCCGAGCGAAACATGGCCAGTATAGCAAAGCGCGGAAAGGGCAACAGAATTCTGTTGTCCATTGTGAGCAGAGACAGGCTGGAGAAGATTCTCCAACGCATGCTGGACGAGGACGAATTCTTCAGCGAGCACGGCATTCGCTCGCTCTCAAAGTACCACGAAAAGAACCCCTTCTCGATGGAGGTCAACGGCCAGACCTTCTCCGTTGGCTACGTTCCGGGTGACTCCGACAGTGGTTTGTTCGGAGGGAACAGTAACTGGCGAGGCCCCATCTGGCTCTGCGTCAACTTCCTCCTAGTTGAGTCTCTGCAGCGGTACTTCCTCTTCTACGGTCACGAATTCCAGGTCGAGTGTCCCACGGGCAGTGGCGACTACATGCACTTGGGCCATGTGTCGGAAGAAATCCAGCATCGTCTGCAGCATTTGATGGCGCGCAACGACGACGGCCGCCGCAGCATCAATGCTGGAAACGACTTGCTCGACTTTGATCCCCATTGGAAGGACTACCTCTGGTTCTACGAGTTCTTCGACGGCGACTCTGGTCGAGGACTCGGTGCCACTCACCAGTGCGGCTGGACAGGTCTGATTGCAAAGTTGATTCATGACACCGGGTAAGTATTCCGTTCCGTGCCCCTGTACTTGGGCATCTCGGCTAACCGTGTCATCAAGTGTCAACTGCCGTCTTCCTCACACGCCTCGCACGCCCTCTGCCGGCATGTCCCATTACTTTGATGACATTTTGACCCGAGAGATTAAGCGTCGCGATTCCTACACGCCCCAAACGCCAGGACCCAACGGCAAGCCGCGTATCAGGAGATCGTCCACCACGCGCTCCATTGGCGCGAGAAGTGACTTTGACAGCGACGCGAACGGCGCAGACGGCGACAACGACTCTCTCGGCGGCTCCGTCACTCTGGAGGACCCGGACAGGCTCAGGGAGAAGTTGAGAGAGAGATCCGAGGCAGACGCCCACATGCACCGCTACGTCTCAGACCAGCTGGAGCGTTTCAAAGAGGACAAGGAGCAAGTCAATGGAGGCGATAACGAGCTGGAGGCCAACGCCTAAGTGATGTCTGTGCTAGGGCGCCGCGATTTCCGGTCTGGTTGGTACAGCAAGCGCCGTGTGGAGAAAGAATGTATCGAGCGGGCCTGAAAACGGCGACAGAGATTGTCTAGCAACGTTTCCTTGAGTATAAATGAGATGCATTGCTGCCACCAGTGCGTATAGAAAGACATATACAGGTCTATTAGAGTGCGGGATACATAGACTATGGACTTTAATATACAACCAAGTTCCGTCCACTTGGTTTGCCAATGATTCGGTGTATGCGTGGGCGACCGGCCTCGGCCTCGCACGCCCAAGTTTCCTGCTGTTTTTTTCCCCATCCATCGATACTCTCCAGCTGGCCATTCCGCTTCTCTGAAATGGCTGTGAAGTGTATACGCATACTCCGGTCCAAAAGAGGCTAAACTAATCGAAATAAAATTGAATGCCCAAACAAGGAGTAGACGGTGATGCTAGAGTTTCCATACAAGAGGAGAGAAATCCCAAACTCGGTCTGCTCTCACTCAAATGACAAGCTTGTTTGCTTCTTTATCTTTCCCACATTCATCACCGCTGTCATGCGGTCGACCTTTCTCGTTGTGTTGATCGCCATCGTGTCTGGGCCAGGTGAGTTTCTCTTCCCGCGCTGGCGAAATCAAGGCGCAGGCTGCCTTTTCCCGGTACTTGCTTGAAAAGCTTGCGAGTGATTTCCCGTTCTCTCCAACGGGGTATGGACTTGTCTTTTCAAAATATGTTGATTTTATATCCATCTCCCCTCGCGCCTTTCCTGATCAGTCATTACTATTTGTAGAGCGACCCGTCCGGCGGGAGTTTGCAGAACTTGCACCCTCTGGGAAATGCAACTCGCAGAGACTCGTTTGACTACCAGCTCCGAGGTCCAAATGGGCTTGTGTGTAGTCCGCGTGTCGTTTTCACAAGTGTACGTGACCCGTCTACGCAGTGAGCAACGCCAAAAGCCATGTGGAAAAGGGGTATAGAGATCCGTGAATGCTTCTATTGTACGACTATGCACAGCTCGTCTCATTGGCCCCGAACAAGGTTTCCCTTTTCCACTTCACTTCATAGAAAACCCGCCCTCCATTTCCCGAGCCCACGAGTGAAGCCCGCCTCGGGCTTGAGAGCCAAAGACAGCCGTGGTCTCGGGCAGAAACACGCATCGAGATTGGAGCCCGCGGAGCAGCGCCCTTCCCCCTTTTCCCCCTTCCCTGCTCATAGTTTACACGAAAAACACACACACACATAAGGAAAGATGGGGAGGAAGGGGGAAGGAATTAGAGAGAAAACAGTTTCCGAGGGAGCACGGGTTCTTTTAGTTTTTGAAAAAAAAAGATGCTCATTCGGGTTTCATATTGTTTTTGGCAATGGGTAGATTGACTTTTCCGTGCTTCCTTTCTTGGAGATACACCAAAGGAGTCGGTGGGCGTTGTGAACTGTTTTTACAAAGTGTCGGTGAGGAGCTTGTTGAGCTTGGCGATCTTGGAAGAAACGCTGAGGTCGATGGTGCGGTCGCCAATCTCGACAACAAGACCTCCGACAATCTCGGGGTTGACCTGATGAAGGCATATGAGTTGGGGCAAGTCGTGATTGGGGCGCGCGTCTTCCGAGGGGAGCTCGGCCGAGAGGGGTGGACGTACCTGGTTGGTGACCTTGAGCTTCTTGCCCTGGCCGACGTAGGAGGACTTGGTGATGGCAGACTCGAGTCTGTTGAGGGTCTTGTTGTCGAGTTGCTGGGCAAGTGTCAGTTGACTGTTTGCGTATTGTCTCCTTCTGCAGTCCGGCGGGTGTAACTCGGTAAACGTCATCCGCGCGTGATTTCTGTTGTGAAGTTTCCCAGCGGACCTGACGTCTAACCCGTGCGATTCACGAGTCACAGTCACCCGCACAGCAATCCATCAGAGACATTCGCACGACGAAACAAACGTACCGTGGCACTGGTGACAATGAGCTCAATCTCACCACGAGCAGCGCTCATGATCTCGCCAAACTTGGTCAGGACACCGGGGAGGAGGCCGAGGCGGTTGTTCTCGGCGAGGGCACCGAGGAAGTTCTTGACAGTCTCCTGAGAGTTGGCGCCCGCCTGCTTGATGAGCTCGGCGACGATGGCATCCTTGTCCGCGGCGCTGAGGGTGGGCGCGGAGAGGATGGTGGGCAGCTTGGCGTCCTTCGCAACGATGGCCTCGAGGGTGGACAGGGCCTTCGCCGTGGGGTCGAGGGTGGAGGTCTTGACAGCGGCGGTGTACTGTTAAAAAATCAAAGCGACGCGGTTAGTCTTCTGATTCGGTATCGCGAGTGACGCCTTCCCGGTTTCATTTTTTTCCCTCGTTTTCTCCCTCCATCCGATCCGTAAATCAACTCCCACAGATCCCCAGACCATCCCCTTGGACCCAATTGACTCCGGAAGAATAAGACAGCGGGACTATCGTACCAGAGCAGTGGCGTAGGTGCCGTCGAGGCCAAAGACGGCGATGGGGGGCCTGACGTTCTCGATCGCAGGGGCGGCGGCAGCGGCGTAGGTGCGGACGGCCGGGATGCGGGAAGCAGCGACGAGGCGGGAGGCGGGAGCCGCCGCTCTGGCGGTACGGATGGCCGATCTCGAGAACATTGCGAAGGTCGTGGTGGGGGTGTATGTTCAATTGATGGGAGACGGAGTCGGCAGGGCGGAGGGGAGGGATGCTGCTGATTGGGAATAGCAGGTGAAGCAGCCGTCGGTTTTCGAGGTTGAGGTTTGGACTTCGGCAATTTGGTATGTTGATGCCTTGGGGCTGGTTGCTGGGCTGGTGCGTCGCATGGTGAGGCATCAACTTAGGTAAGCTGGGCTGACAGTGTCGGATCGGTGGAAATCGGAGCTGGCTTTCTTCCATCGGGCCTCTGTTGCTGCAGGTCCAGGTGCACTCCACCTATCCCAACCTTGTCACTCAATTGAGTTCCCTACCTTACAATACGTAGCTTTGTAGGTATGAAATGAGACGAACCATGCAACCAGGAAGCTGCCCACACCACAGACCAAAGACTTCGTTTGAATGCTTGAATTCCCAATTAAGGTACCCGCCTTTCCATTAGCCCAGCCCGTTGCGTACTTGACAGTAATATTACACTCGTCACTGCATCATCCGCATCGAAGGCGAACATCCACGATATCAAAGCCGAACACGCCCGTACCAGCTGTTTCCCAGTTACCAATCGATAATCCCTTGATCCCCAACGCCGTTGCGATGCATTCACTCATACAGCCAAAATGACCCGCTCCCGGGTTTAATCGCTCTCGATCATCTTCTCGGCCAAGTCATTCAAGGGACCGTAGAAATCCTTGCCGCTTGCCAGTTTGTGTTCGTCAACGAAAAGCACGTACTGCTTGAAGCTGGTGTTGAGATGAGGCTCGAGACCAAGCTCTCTGATGACGGCATAGTGGTGGCAGTAGACGTGCGCGTAGACACGGTACATGCGCTTGAAGATTTGTCGCACCAGTGACGGAAACTGCTTCGGAAATGGAACGCCTTTGTGTCATGGTCAGCTTCGGACAACCGTCTGCGCGGTATTTCGGCTCACCGATTCTGCTTGGCATCACCGTCTCGTTATCAATGGTGTTCTGCACCCAGGCCATGAGGTGCTCGATGTAAAGGGGTGCAGACATGTGGGTCGGTCGCTTGTAAGCCTCGTTATCCTGCCACAAGTACTCAAACTCGTCCGTCGCCTTCATCTCTGGACACGATTGCGGGGAGCAAAACTCGGTAATAGCTCCGTAGAGAAGGTTGATCTGGTTGTAGAAGTCGACCACTGCGCATGATGGGGTTAGACGGACTTGTGTGTGTTCCTGCCATGCAACCAAGAAGACTGACTGTTGACTGCCAACCACTCGTTCTCGTCTTCGCCCTCGGGAAGCTTGACGACCTTTCTCAGGCTTCCGCCTCCAAGGGTCGCCTCGGCGTACTGTCGAAGGGCCACACCGTTGTTGCCTCCCTTGACAGTGCGCGCTCGGAACTGGTTCCTAGCCGCCTGACGGCTACTGTTGTCGTCGCAGTTGTTGTCAGCATGTATCAAAACGGGATCGGGCATTCGAGGTTCGGTGAGGTTGATGACGGTCACGTCACGGCTGAGGCTGTGCGGGGGGTCTGGCACAGGAGGCGGTGGCGACGGCGTTGGCAACGGAGGCATTCCCCCGGCCAGCAGGCCGGTCCTCACGCTGAGGTATTGCAGAAGAGACATCGTGGGGATGGGAGTGAGTGTGCTGATAGTACTGACACTGTCATGCCTGGCACTCCGTTCATGGTGGCGGCAGTTCGGGAAGCGCTCGCGAGTTCGGTGGTTTTAATACTGTCGTCGATTGGGCTGCTGCACTCATTCCAGTGGTTAGCGGGGTAATGGAACAGTCGGATTCAACAGTCAACAACATGAGTTCGAAAGACGTACCTGGCACGACGAAATGACGCCGGCGGTTGTTGATGGTCGTAGCTAATGTCTGCGCTGGTGGGAGAAAATGATATGGAAAGGCGACCTGATGGCGATCGTGTAGGTCGACAGATGCGCGCGCTCTTCGTTGTTTTGGGTTTCGCCAGGCACAGGGGCGCTGGCCAAGGGGTCCTTCCCCCAGCTCTGGCGGCTGATGTTTATGCGCTTGCCCAATCGGTGCGGTTGCTGGGCTGCAAGAGCCGGTCCTGTGGGTCTACAGCCACAGGAGACCGATGCGGCCCGTTTGCTTTGTGGCTCGTGCTCGGCGTTTGCTCCGTGCGCCGCGATGACGGGCATCCGTGTGGAGCCGGTGGACGGCATCAAGACCTAACCAGAGGTTGTATCGATCTGTCCCCGCCATCTCGGTGACCTATCTTCAAACATCAGGTCAAAATCCTACGCAGTAGAACCAAGCAACACGTCGTTATTCTTGGTTCATCCTTGTTGAGATAGCTGTACTCGTTCCTCGAAAGACTTCTGCCGGTCGGGGATATGAATAGCCTCAATAGCAGGGTGGGGAAATGCCATCCCCGCACTTTACCCTTCCGTTTCCCCTCACTGTTCCCTCCAGTCGGGTCTGGGGTATCTCGACCATCGAATTGACGCCACTGTCAATCTCTCGGTCAAGAAACGCCCGAAGACTATCACTGCAAACCTAGCTTAGATGGAGAGCGAGTCGTCCTGTCCGACGTGCCCATCTCCCAATCGCCTCCCCTCGATTTGGGTCCTCACGCCTGTCTGTCCAATAGATGCTCGTCACAGGGCCATATATAAGACAATTCCCCGTTCCACTGAGTATTTTCTTGTTCATGACTTGTCCAGAGTACCGCGTTTTCGCTTGCCATCTGCCGTAATGCATATTCACCTCGTTTTCTTATTGCTTGTGCCTCTCATCGAAGCCAAGATTGACCGGCAGAAGGTCGTTCAGTCCTTCAACCCCAGCCGTAATGCCAGCTCTCCGGAAACGCCGTTGCAAGTCGGCAACGGCAACTTCGCCTTTGGTGCCGACATCACCGGTCTGCAGACCTTCAGTCACTTTGCGACAATGTCCACATGGGGGTGGCACAACTTCAGCTTGCCCACGACACCGGGCCAAACGTCCATTGAAGGTCTGTGAGAATTGCCGGGCTTTTTCGAATGGCTATGACTGAGTTCCAATCAAAGACTATCACGGAACGCAATGGTGGACTCATGGCCGCTTGGTCGAATACAACATGGCCAACCCGAGCAACAGTGACATAGCCAACTGGCTCCGCGAGAACCCGCACCGCATCAACCTGGGCACAATCGGATTCGCTTTTGGTGAGCAAAACGTAACGGAAGATGATCTCCATGACAAGAGGCAAGTTCTCGATATGTGGTCTGGTGTTATTCGATCCAACTTCACCTACAACGGCACTCTCGTCCAGGTCGAAACGTGGGCAGATCCCGACACCGACACAGTTGCCTTCTCCGTCGAATCTGTTCTTCTCGCCACTGGCAGCCTGTCGGTATTCTTCGACTTCCCTTACCCGACGAATGACAAGTTTGGAGCACCGTTCGTGGGGGTTCTCAACCAAACCGATAAACACAAGACGTCGCTGTCAAACGCTACCGGAGTCAACCAAGCCCAAATTCACCATGATCTAACCACGACCGCTTACGATGTCCGCCTCGAATGGAATGTCTTCAACGGCAGTGCCACTGTCAAGGCGCCCACGGATGGTAGTCACCGCTACGTTCTTGCCATCAGCGGCACAGACAAACTCCAATTGACGGCCAACTTTGCGGCCTCTGAGCCCCCAACCCAGCCCACATACAAAGATGTCGTGAAGGCTTCTCGGGAGTGGTGGCCAGCATACTGGTCCGACGGAGCTTTCATAGACTTAACCAACAGCCAGGATTCCAACGCAACTGAGCTTCAGAGGAGGACAATCACTTCTCAGTACCTGATCGCTGTGAACTCGGCCTCAAACTACCCTCCTCAAGGTAAATCTTCGCTGTCCCCCCGCCCCTCCTCGGCATAGACGAATGGACTAACGAGTGGTGAAGAATCTGGGCTCGTGAACAACGGCTGGTTTGGAAAATTCCACGTACGCATGTCTTCCCTATTGGATCGCCTCGCTAACCCCTCCTAGATGGAAATGATCCTCTGGCATCTGCTGCCGCTGGCCCGCTGGAACCACCACACCCTCCTCGCCCGCTCGCTTCCCAGAACCTACAGCCACCTGCTCCCCTCATCAGTACTCCGTGCTCAAACCCAGGGCTACGCCGGAGCCCGTTGGGGCAAGATGACGGACCCATCAACCATTGACGCCCCGGGCGAAATCAACACCCTCCTAATCTGGCAGCAACCTCACCCCATGTACTTCGCCGAGTTGGAGTACCGCCACTCGCCCACCCCGTCAACCCTCGCAAAGTGGGACGAAGTCCTGACCGCCACGGCAGACTTCATGGCCTCGTACGCCTACTTCAACCAGTCCACGGGCGTGTACGACCTCGGACCGCCAATGTTTCCAGTCTCGGAGAACACGCGCCCCAACAACACCGTAAACCCCACCTTTGAGCTCGCGTACTGGCGCTTCGGATTAGACGTCGCCATTTCCTGGAAATCTCGCCTCAACCAGACTACTCCCGTGTCCTGGACGAGAGTCAGGGACAACCTCGCCCCGCTGCCCGTCGACGACGACACGTACCCCGTCTACGAAGGCATTCCCGACATGTGGAAGAATACCACCGTCCAAGACCACCCCGCAATGTCGGGCATTTTTGGCCTCCTTCCCCCGCCGTCCTCCGGCCAGCCCCTGAACGAAACCGTTCTTGGAAACACGGCGGCTCGTATCTGGGAGCTGTGGGACCTTGACGAGTCTTTCGGCTGGGACTTCCCCATGCTGGCGATGAACAGCTTGCGGCTGGGTGCCCCGGGGCGGGCGGTCGAGTATCTTCTGCATCCGACGTTCCAGTTCGACGACGCGGGTTATCCTATCGGGGGCTCGCGGGTCCCCACGCCGTACTTTCCTAGCTCCGGTAGCTTGTTGTTGGCAATGGCAATGATGGCCGGAGGCTGGGACGGAGCCGAGGGACCTCGGTTTCCTGAGGGGTGGGATGTCGTCGTAGAGGACTTTGTTCCTGGCTTGTAAAGTATCTCATAGTCAGCAGCTAGACCAGCAAATATGAAGCCCATGGCAGAATTTTTATCCTCGACACCTCTCATTTCGGGTATAAATGTGCCACGGAATCTTCACTTCTGACGTAGAACAGGTAAGACTAGCCCCAGTGGCCACGTTCGTATTTGTATCTTCTGCTGGTGTCCGTCGTGAAGACGTGACGTATGGACGGCGAGCATTTCACAATATTCTGCACCCGCCCAACCAGCGAGTCCGGAGCGGCGTTACAGCCAAAACAAAGGCGCCAGTGCACCATACATTGCTCATCTTGACCTTCATACCCCGCTTGGAAATTCCAACCCGTTGCTTGCACTTTGGCCTTCTCATCGGGCGTGCGTTCATTCGTCTTGTCGTTTGGTCATTCATAGAACACTGAGGAGGAAAACAGCCTCTCCCAGTTGGGAGTGAAAGCCTCAGAGCAGGATCTCGCCCATGTTCTCGCCCTCGAAACCCAGCTTGCCCAGCTTCCTGATGCGACTCTTGTCGCTGGTCTTATCTTTCTCCTTCTTCTCGGCCGCCAGGCGGTGCACAAGCTGGAGGTCGGCCGGCTCGTAGCCCGGAGGTGGGTCATCGTCCTTGTCGAGATCGATCTCGCCGAGTAGTAGCACGTTCTCGCCACGTACGAGAAAGATGCCGCGCTTGATGTCGGCGTACAGGCCCGCCTCGCGGGGAGGGTTGGCTTCGGGGTCTGGGTGGGCGAAAACGCGCTCAACAGTGTCTTGAAGAACGAGGTTTGCTTTTTGACGTGTTAACTACAAAGTTTCTCCCTTGTGCGTGGGGTGGGCATGGTAGGTACCGAACTGGTCCCAACTGCGGAGGACGCCAATAAGTTTACGGCCGTCGCGGAGGGCGACCATGAGCTTCTCTACGGTGTCAGGGTGTCAGTCAAGTTGTGATCACCGACGCTCCCCTCGGACGCGGAGAAAGTGGCCGGTTGCGCCTTACTGTCGGTGAGATCCAGAAGCTGGGCAGCGGTAGTGAACATTTGCGGCGGAAGCTGAGCAGTCTGCGGAGGGGGAGGCGGCACGCGACCTCCCAGAACGGGTTGAGCGCCCTGGGGAGGAGCATCGGATATGGTGAGATTTTCCATCGTGGTGGTGTTTATCTTGTCGGTATTGGTATGTGAGAATTATTGCATTCGGGCCAGTTCCAGTCCATCGATTACCGTGCTTGAAAGGAAAAGGCTGGATGCGAAATAAAGTGAGCGCAAGATTTTTCTTAAGAAGTAGCGCGCGACAGCATCGTGAGATATAGAAGGTGGAAGTTGTCGTGTGTTGTTGTGCAGACTACTTTACGTCTTGACGCCTTGCTTCGTCTGCGGCGCTGTGTCGAGTAGGTACCTTACGGATGGTGGCCAGTCAAATCATCATCGCCGTCTCCGTCTCCACACCTCTCAAAGCACTCAGGAACGGCTGGCGGGCATGGACCTCAGGTCAACTGCCCACGGTCCCTCGGGGCTTGACTTTTCGCGTCATCCGAGAAACCGCAGCCCAGGCGGGCATCGGGCCTCAGGCGGGTCTCCCCGCTTAGGTAAGGTGCCTGGAGGATGCCAATGGTGGGCTGGAGGCGCAAGCCAGCTCCGGTTGGCACTCCGTGCACAGACCCCCCTCCTGGTGTAAGCTAAGAGCTGGACCAGCTAAGGGGCACGTGAAAGGCGGGGCATGAGTCAATCCTTGCTGTCAAAATTTCTGATGATCTCAGATGCATGCGGGGCAGCCGCCGTCCCTGAGCATGAGGTGGGTGCTCCTGCATCTGCGTCGGCACCTCTTCGGAGGGGTAGAAGCCCAGCCAGCTAAGCACCTCGGCCAGTTAGGGAGCCAGCCACGGTTTGTGTTCCTTTGTTCTACGCCATTGGGAAAAGTACCTGCTTTGAATGGCCACTTGATATCACTTGTAGACCGAAAACATGTTTCTTTTTGGCATGTTCTGCTGGCCTGGATTTCGTGACACATCTTGTGGGATCCAATGCAGTATCTCTGATGTCTATCTAGATATAAGCTATGGGTCTTCCTTTTGGGTTTGTTACGAACACTTATCGTAAAACCGAAAGATCCGAAAGCATTTGGTCCAATTACGAATTCGCTGCCTCCTGAATCTCGCCTGTTGGGAGTTGCAGCAGTAAACGACCGATGGCTCCAGAGCAGGCCTGCTCAGGACCACTCCTTTCCCCCTCACTCTATAGCTAACCAAGCGACAACGCCCGTTCATGATGCAATGTTACTTTGTCCCCTCCTTTTAGGTTAATGGTAAAGAAAAATTTCGTGTGTGAAGCAATATCGACAACTCGACACCTCTGCAGTCTCAGATCTCGCGCCTGCTTGACACCGAGAAACCATGAACATGCCATGGCTGGTGAGCATGTGAATAGGCCGTGTAGGAGTCGTGGTCCTCTTCTTGAGCTGCAGCCCGTCGAGGTCAAAGTCGCAAGAGCGATCTTGTGGAAGAAGGAAAATAACGCTTCGCTTTCAAATGAAAGACAAGGTACGAGGAATCTAAGCGCTGGCACGCCTGTTGCGTATCATGACTTGTTCATAGTGCATCTAGTCAAGGCTTCGAGAAGTTCTGGCCTGCCAGCCAGAGCCTCCTTGGCCTGGGTATATGTCATCCATTGACGCTCCCTCTTGTGCTTCTCAGGCCAGTTGTCCTCTTGTCGAACGACGGTTGCCTCGTAGAATCGGTACAACGACTTGGATGATTCCTTGTCTTTGCTGTGCTTCGGAGGTCGAGTCTCGACAATATCTCCCAAGTCGTAGTTGATTTCAATGGTGATGCCAGCCTCCTCCCAGGCCTCACGTGCTGCGGCGTCGGAGCACTCTTCGTCAATCTCCCAACCACCCTTTGGGAGCACCCAGCCCTTCCGCCGGGTGGACTGGATCAAGAGCACGTAGTGCTTGTCGGCGGTCAGGGGAACAACACCAGCAACCAAGCGTTCGCCTTTGGAGTTGTAGCCTGCGGGAAGAGGTGTTAGTGGGTCCCGCGCTGCGAGCAGGCGCACCAGGGATTGGGGAAGAGGTTCAGCATGCGACCGAAATCGCCTCTGGCCCCGAATGCCCACTTACGCTGGTTATTTCTACCAGTTCGCGACTCCATTGACCTTTCTTTGTGAGACGACGACATGCTGGGCAGCTGTGTTGTTGCTCGAGGGTTTGAAGAGAGAGATCAGGAGGGGGTGTCGGGGCAGCAGTTTTCCTGTGTGGGCTGCAGAGCTGCTCTGATATATGACTGCGAAGGCGGTGGCGGTATGCCCGGCGACTTTTTTTTCTCCTTTTTGGGGTTGACTTGCAAGTCGGCAATAGTCCAGACTGGCAGGCTTCAAATTCTGGTGCAGCTTCAAGAGCTTTTCACCAGCATTATCGCGTTTTGCTGTAATAACTCGGGTTGAAGATGTTTCGTCAATGAATCGTTGTTGCTGCTGCTACGAGGTTTTGACAGGACAAAGGGTGGAAGGCGATTGCAGGCGCGCACGCGCTGGGTCCCCGGATAAGAATGGGGTCGCGAACTCTCCAGGTGTTGACTGAGGTTTTGACAGCTAGCCAGGGCAGCCGTTCCTCTCGCGGCGCAACAGCAGACCACCTCAGGCGCCGAGACTGACGGAAAGAAGCAGAGGGGACGCTCGGATGGATACAGCAGCGCTGGAGAAACGAGTGGGACCAGCTTGTCTTGAGCCAGCAAGTGGCGCGTTTCCGGCCTCAGGACAAAGTCTGGCCGAACGAACGAGTCGCCTGGCGATAGCAACGAGCGGAGAGGGAGAGGCGCGAAACGGCGTTCAGGGCAGGTAAACCGGGGGAACTGCCCAATTTTGGGCGGCTTTGAAGAAGACGGTTGGTCCAAGAACGACACGACAGATGAAGCGGAAGAAGGGCGTCAGACGTGACTGAAACGAGGCAGCACGAGGTGACAAAATGTTGGAGGAACGGACAGACCCAGGGTTGCGGTTGGAAAAGTAGGTGATGTATATGGATGGCTTAGGACTTGGCTGCAAGAGCACCAGGTGCGAAAGGGTTTATTAATGGGGGAGCAGACAGAAACCGAGGCTGGGGATGGCCCAAGAGGTTCAAAGAAGCCGTCAGAGTGACAATGGGACGTAGCGGGCAGCTCTGGTGCAGGCCAGAGGGTGGCATGTCTCGTGCCATAGCAGCAGGATGGGGGGAACGGGCTCCAGGGGAAATTAAAGTTGATTTATATACTTAACCCTTTGAGATGGAGCTTGTGCCTTTGACAGCCCACGCGTTACGAGGTCAGGCAAGGTAGCGTGAGGTGAGGTGAGGTAAAAGGTAAGGTAGGGGAGAGGCTTCATGGGGGGTCTACGGATACACAAGTCCAGCTAGCTAGCTACCTGAGCATGAAAGTATACGTAGGCCGGTAGGTATTAGGTAGTATAGTTATTATGAACGAGAAAAATTTTTGACAGATGTCAGGGTAGTAGGCCTTTTGCCAACCAGGGCAGGTGTGCAGGGTATCGTGTGGCTGCTCCTTGTGAGCGCGAGGGCGCATGCGTGGGTTGAGCGTCGTAGCGGGAAAAAGTTGACCATACGGGAGGCGCAAAGAAGGAGGAGGAAAATAAACATGAAGACTGGAAAGAAGCACAGGGAAGGGGGACGACAGTCTGGCATGGCAATGGCCGCATAGGGGTGTGAGAATGAGAGTGACAGTAAACAGTGACATGCTGAGGAAAAGCTGCCAGTTGGCTACGTTAGGTACCGACGACAGAGGAAACCTAGGTACCTAGGTACCTTGCCTTACATTGCATAAGTAGGCACCTACGTTAGGTAGGTACATTGATTCAGTGTCCCTGCCAGTTCAACTTCCATGGGAAGGCATGAGGTTACTTAGCACTCGTAAGGGCGATGAAGTGGTGTGGACTCAGCAGAAGCCTACCTTACCTTCTAAAGTGAGGTAACTTAATGTACCTTAAGGTAGGCATTGAAGTGCTACTACGAAGCCCCTCAGAAGAGATAACTACCTAGGTTGGGTTCCTGGGCAGACAGATCACTTCTCCTTAATGATTACTGACGGCGATGGAGGCTTGCCTGGACGTCGATATCGAGGCACGAGGAAACAGCTCATGGTGGCTGAAGTCTAATTATCGAGTCATCGCTGGTGCATGGTGGCATGCCCCGCTCAGCTCCCCTCGGCCAATGTTTGTCTTTTTGGATTATAATCATCCATATTTCGCACAGCTTCATACTAAATATTCATTGACTCTGTTGTGCCCAAGATAGGTATCGGAGGAGTGTATCGTGACCCTCGCGTTGCGTACTCTCAAGACACACCAAGGTACGAGTTCCTCCGCGGCTTTCCTTCACTTTCCCGAGGAGTGCAGCCCGGACAGGTCAGGTACATGACAGCGCGTTGTCAAGAGGCAATTCCATCTCTCTGCCTGACCCTTTACGACGCTTAAGCATTCGACGCCAAACATGCTGCACGCCTTGCAGGCTCGGCATCCACTGCACACCTGGGCCAGGCTGTTCGCAGAGTCACGTTAGGTGCCTAGGCGGGTGGGGTGCTGCAGCTTCGTCAAAGGTAGAAAGTTGATGCGACTGGACTGGATTCTCTTCACCCGAACCCGCGTCTCCTCAACATCGTCCTCAGGCCTCCCTTCGGACCAATTCAGTACCCTTTCACCATCTCGGTCATCCTGTTGACCCCGAATCTTGCTACATTGCAGTGGTCTTCCAAGGCGCTCGCGGGACCTCGACCCGACTACCACGCAAACGGCTGCAGTGATATTGCTTGGTTTCAAATCTAATGTATGAGAACGAGCCAATGGGCACAAACCACCTGCACTTCACTTTTGGCCGAATTGTCACGGCGAAGTTCCACCATCACCCGAGGGTGTGCTGTAATTATTACCCAACTACCTTGACCTAAGGCCTAGGTAGATATTCCCCGCAGCCTATAAGCAGACATGGCATTTGATGTAGACCCCTTGGCGGGACTGTTGCTGTGAGCTTCCAATTCTCCGTTTGCTTCCTTGATTTAGAAGTCAGACCTGAAGCACCACGGCACACTCGTAGTGACGATGTTCATCGTCAGGTTCAGACCTTGGCACCAAAGGGGTGATGCGACGAACAAGCATCCCGCCGGCAGATGCGCCCAATGCAAGCAAGCCATGTCGTGTTGCTCCAACTGAAGCTGCTGCACCTAGCCCACGGCTAACGAGTAGTCAAGAAACATGTATTCTCTAATTGCCTGGCCCAAATGCAAGCAGAATCCTCCTTCTCAACATGCCACCGCTCGAGACGAGACACCAACACATTTGGCGACGACGAACCCTGGGGCGCCTCACCCGACCTCGGATCATTGTGGCAATTCGCAGCGGCGCAAAAACATGTAGACTGACACCCACCAATGTATTGAGTACGAATGTGAACTCGAACAGTTGTTTTCGATCAGCCGCGCTCGCTGCCACCCTCCATTCGCGCAGGAGTCATAATGACACGACCGGTCATTTGTATTGGGAGCTTCTAGAAGTAGTCCCATTGATCCGGTACTCCCTTCCGGAGCCTGCAGCCTACCTACGTTTGATTACCTTGTGATTCGAGGCATGCCGAGATGCATCACCCACACCGTACTACGTCGAGACATTCCTGGGAAAGCGCCTAGCCACGACGTGGGGAGCCAAACGATATTCCTGGCCTTCTCTGGCCTGTTTCGATGAAGGTTGTCTGTGGGGGTTTCCTGTTTCTTGGAGTTGTCTCGAAACACTCGAAGCTCGTGTTCAGGAAAGGTGCTGCCAGCCACGATGGTACAGTACCACTACCTACCATAATATTCAATAATTAGCTAGCTACCTAAGTAATTAGGTTTCATGTTAGCTCAATATGGCTAAGCCATGGGTCTTGGGACCTGTCAGGCCAGACAGTTGAAGCCTTGGGTAGGTGGGCAAGGTAAGGTATTGTGCAGTTGTGGTTTTGGCTTGTTGCTTCCGCTGAGCCCCCTGAGACCTGGGGCTGAGAGCTTCCAGTTTGTATAGAGGTCCCTTGCCTCTACCTAGAGGTAGGTTGCTGTTAGTAGGCACCTGATGAACCTACCTCACCTCTGTCCGGCGATAATTAGTAGCACCACAGTAAGGTAGGAAGCTGGAGATGCAATAGTTGTTCCGTACCTACCGTACCTACCTTACCTACCTACCTGTACCAAGTAACCCACCACCGCATTTCAACCACACACCCTCTCCGTCTCTCTTCACACCCGTATTTGGTAGTGTAGCGTGTTGCTTGTACACCTCGTCTTGCGCCACGCCTTCCGCTATCGCACATCAGCTCCCCTGGTCAAGTTTATCGAGTCATATCCGATCCGACAGAGCCGCCGCCGTCATATCCTGGTTCATCGTCTGCCATGTTAACTCTCCTTGGCCAACGACATCTGCCGCCTTGACAGCTCGCATCACACGTGCTCCAGTCTCGGAGCTCCTACATAGTACACATTTGTGCCCCATCATCTTCACGCGGTAGCCTCTCCTCTCTTTGAGAAACCGAGCCTGCCTTATTTTTTGAGAAGCGACCCCGGCAGGGTAATTAGAGCATACCTTGCAAATTTGTCCATCGTTCGCACTGTCGCTCACATACCTTACACTACGCAGTACCGACTTAACGCAACTGGCAAGGCAGCAATCACTGCCAGGACGTTTAAAGGCCTTTCGCAGAAGGCTACTCCGTACATCACCCAACATCTTCCGTGGGACCGTAGAACCTTAGAAACCTACCCAAGTAAGTAGGCAGGCAAATGGCAAGCAGAGAGCGACGTCGTCACACCTCAGCTTGCGATGCCTAGGCGTGGACTAGTAATAATGGGTCATTACAGACAGCCTCTGCGCAGGAAGGCCAGTCATACTGGTAGTCGCCTCGCTGCGTTGTTCTAAGGCTAGTCTTGTTCTGCCCAACAAGTCGCGTCACAGACTGCTGCTCGCACTCCTCCACTTCATCTCATTGGGATCAGCGCCAGACAACAATCGACGGCACCAGCATTTCAGAACTTGAGAAAGGCAACCTAACAGACATTTATCTTGGTCGTCTAGTAACGACTATCGAGGAGAGGCGAGAAAGCTTCTTAACACAATAGCTTTAGGGTCCCGCCGTGGCGAATACGGTATCCATTTTCGCATATCCAGCCTCGGTGGCATACATACCCGAAACGTCGGATACCCATATCTTAGCTGCCTGTCGCTCAACGCGGTAGACGAGGCGAATACAAATATCGCCGCCCAACAGCGCTGGCTGCCTCGGCCCTCGACCCTCGACCCTCGTCGACACTTCAATAAACCGGGCGACGAAAAAGGTGTCCCCTCCCGTCTCCCCTCCGTTCCCGGACTCGCAGTTCATTGCTCCGCTGGTGCCCGTACACGGTAGCTTTTGCAACGAACGTCCGCCAACGTTGTGTACTTGTCTAGCGTCTGTCCAGCTGGCAACATCCCATGGTGCGTCAAGACGCTCAAAGTCGCAACAAAAGAACATGGACGCAGCAAGCATGCAGACCCCTGGTGGTGCATTATCCTATATAACTCCAATCGGTGAGTTGTTCGTCCTATTCTCTCCTCCAACCATTCTACCCCGTGCAGCGTTTTCCAACCCTTCGTTGGCTCGTGGCATTTTATGGGGAAGCCCCCAACTTCCCTACCCGCCACCTGCACACCTGGCTTAGCTGCCTTTCTCGTCTCGTTTGTCCACGGCGATCGTTGTGACTGCATCCCTAGCCGGTTACACACCCACCTCTACCGTAAGCTTCGAGCTCGTCGCTTCGACACTGGCGTAGTCCGGGTGGGGGGTAGATTCTCGCACAACACCGCGTAGCCTGGCTCACTAGCCGCCCACATCCGAGTCTCATCCTGACCGGGAATGCGTGATCCATTGGACACATGACTGATGTTCGGCTTCATGTCTCTCCATATTACTAGCTCTATGCAATCACATCTGTCGAAATCATGACTGATCGGGCACTCGTTCCCGACTTGCAGTTTCTCGTGGGCGACAAACCAAGAGCAAGTGCTTGCGCTTGTTCCCAACGACCGTCTTGGCGGATCGAAGATAGCAACGACAACAATGCAACTGTAGACACATGACGTATTGAACTAACATCGCCATACAGGGTACTCAAACTCATCGCGTTGCGGCTATTGTGGTCGCCAAGGCAAGAGTCAGTCAAAACGTGAGAGAAATCCCACGTCCCCTGACCCCTTCATAACTATTGGCGGCTTCATCTCACGGCCCTAACGAGACAGCCTGCAGAAGAAGTCTATCTTCACGTCGGCTGCTCACAGGGTCATGGAGCTGGTGACTCACAGATATTACTGTGTAGCTCGGATATCAACCGGAGACTGACATTGACTTCTGATTTCCAGGCTTCTCTTACTACGCGAAGACGGCATCGCTCACACCAGAGTATTACCAAGTCCTGCTCGATCACTACTGGAGGCGTTCTGGTACGACACTCTACCGGCCTGACCAGCTTCACGCGTGTTGTGTCCACTATACACTTCGTCTAGACTCTACTCAGTTCAAGCCGTCTAGGGACCAGCGACAGACGGTCAACCGTTTCAACAAGTTTGTAGTTGGAGAGTCTTACGTCACGGAAGCGGCCCGCCTCCACCCTCGGTCGCGCGAGCAGGCCAAGAAGCGAGACTCAGAATTCAATCTTGTCGAGAGGATCCATGAAGCGGAATATGGGACCCTGAAGGTCCCGCCCGAGCCTGCCCACCGGTTCTCGGTAACGTTGGAAGACGACGACTTCACCGAGGAGAAGTACCTTGTATACGAAAATTACCAACGTGTCGTGCACAAGGAGAGCTCTTCAGACATCACGCGGCAGGGCTTTCGGCGGTTTCTCTGCGAGTCCCCCGTTCAGCGTAAGACCATGACCACTGCCGACGGCAAACAGCTAAAGCTGGGCTCCTACCATCAATGCTACAGACTGGATGGCGAGCTGGTGGCCATAGGAGTCCTGGATCTCCTACCGCAATGCGTGAGTGCGGTCTACTTCTTGTACCATGAATCCTTTCACAAGTACGCACCTGGGAAGCTCGGCGCAATACGTGAGATTGCATTGGCTAGCGAAGATGGATATAGATACTGGTATCCCGGTTTCTATATTCACACTTGCCCCAAGATGCGATACAAGATGGACTACGCACCACAGTACATCTTGGATCCAGAGACCCTCGAGTGGGACCTCATAGACAAGCACGTAACGGATCTTCTCGACAGGAAACCCTACTTGAGTCTGTCGAAGGAAAAGGGTAATGCTACCCCCAGCCAAGGAAACACGGACACGCATCGGTCTGTTGTCGATGACAACGTTCCGGTAGAGCTCGGCGGTATGGACAACGACGAGAGTGACGTCGACCGCGATTCTACCTTTTTGTTTAACACACGAATGCCTGGAATCATGACGGCGGAGGAAGTCCGCAACTTGATTGACATGGATCACCTGAAACTCCGGATAGACGGGTCCGGAATGACGTTCGAAACAGGTGATTTAGTTGCCTGGCAGCGTCAGGATATAGCACAAAGTGGCAGTCTCAAAGGAGCCGTTGCAGAATTGGTTGCAGCTCTGGGACCGGATCTATTGGAGGGGCTATGTATCGACTTCTGGAATCAGGGGCTCTGAGCCAGGGGAGATGTAGACCCTATTGACATCTGTTTATGAAAGGAGTAGATATATCGAGAATATTCAGAGCTGTCCAATGTAATTCAAGCAAACACATCTGTTTACATACGCCCAAAACTCATCTACCGCTGTCTTCGCAATGCCACTGGCCAAAATACTTGGAAATGGCTATCGTTTCTGCTGTCGATTCGTTCAAAACATACCCAGCAACCTCAACTCTCTCTCAATAGGGGTATGACTGGCTGATCAACACAAACTACAGCTTACTCAGCCCACTAATCTTACATTGAACAGGCAAAGAATTTGCATTCCAACTTTTGGCAGAGAAGCACACAAGGCCATGCAACTACCTGTAAATGAGCAACTGCAACAGCAATTATTTGGGAGTCATACAACGCTGAAAGAGGCACTGAGAAGCGTCTTTGTACTTCGCTTCTCCCCTTTCCATTCCTTCCCGTTCTGTTCTTTCCCTTTTCTCTCAGTCCAGCCCCTCTGACGTACTTCCCGCAGTTGTGTTCATTGATTTCTCATATAATAAGGAGCATCTGTAGTGTAGAGGCTAGCATTCTGGTATCACATCGTCGTATTCCACTGTCTACTTGGTAACTACTGGTCATTATCTGTTGCATTACAAACCTTGAAATCCCATATCAGAAGCCAGTGGCTCATATAGATACTTGAGTAAGGAAAAGAAGTTGTAATGAAAATCGTCAACAGGTTTCACGCATATTGTCGAATGACCAACATGCGAGCAGGAGCAGCCAGGAGGGAGCCCGGATCCGGAGAGCTTGTGCCGGACGGCCCCACACCCCGCGGACCCCACCATCACAAATCCCTGTCTCTGTTTGAACCTTTGCTCGACGAAAATCATTCAAGCAACTTTGTGATAACGAAAAGTCGGCGAGTGTCGACGTCAGGAACGATTGGAGATATACTGCACGCGTACCCAATTCCGCTCCGGGAATTTTGTTGTCGTACATACGCGTTAAGCAATTCCAAGCAGAGGGGAAGTCTTTGGACAAGCAATTTTCGCAGCCATGGCGTCCGCCCAGCAGGTCCTGCTCTCCCCAGCAGAGCTCGCCTACCTCCATTCCTCCCTCTCGCTCAACCCGCCCATCCGCGCAGATGGCCGCAAAGCCAACCAGTTCCGCCCCCTCACGGCTGAGACGGGCATCTTGCCGGGTACAAATGGCAGCGCCCGCGTATGCTTTTCCGACGGCACCGAGGCCATCGTGGGAGTCAAGGCAGAGATTGAGAAGACGCCAAAGCCATTCGGCACAGAGGATGACACAGAGGAGGAGAAGAAGGCCAGGGAGACCGGTGACGAAGCGAAAGGACGTAACGAGTGGCTCGAGATGACGGTCGAGATTCCCGGGTCGAGAGATGACGACGCAGCCACGGTCTTTTTGGCCAGGATGCTCAGCGAGGCGTTGCTTGCCGACGGGGAGTTCTCGAAGAAGTTACAGATCAACAGTCGGTTTCACTGGAAGCTCTACCTCGACGTGAGTGGTTGGAAGCGACATAAGCCTGGAAATATGCTAATTGCTGTACTTGCAGATTCTCCTCATCTCCCCGCCTCTATCGTATCCTCTACCGCTCCTCTCCCTCACAACCCACATTGCACTGCTCGCGACACGCCTGCCTCGCCTGAAGTCCGAGGGCGACGAAGACCCAATGTTTGACGACGACTGGGAGGCCTCAACCTTCCTCTATCCCCGCGAGGGAGGTGTTTCGGGCTCGCGCCCGCCTATTACGCTGCTCGTCATTGCCGTCGGAGGAAACATCATCTTTGATCCTGCCCGCGAAGAGTTGGCGGTTGCAGAATCAGCATTGGCTGTGTCGGTTGCGGAGGAGAAGAAGACGAGCGATGCTGCACCGGGCGCTATGGATGTGGATGGCGCAGGTCGCGATTTGAAGCTGCTGGCGGTCCGGACTGTGGACCCTCCCTCGAGACTCACCGCTCCCGGTGTACTCAACTCAGTGAACCCCGCCACTGGCGTGGCTGGCACGCCTTCCAAGCAGCCGCCGACACCGCCTCCCGCAGATGGCCAACCTGCAGAGGGCCTTTGGAAGCCCCCGATAGGAGGAACGAAGCTCAACGTCTTGGAGGGAATGATTGCAAAGGTTCTGGAGAGGGGCGGCATAGCCGACGAGGTGCTGGACGGTATCGCCGGCGTGGAATTGTCATAGGACGGTGTCTGACAGAGTTAAGTCGGGTGTTGTTCCAAGTTTGCGACACGAAATCCCTGACAGGCAAAGGAAAAACACAAAAGTCATGATACCCGTCGGCCGTTCTTATTTGGTAGATTTCGTGTTGTACATGGTCTGGTGGGGTATATTACAGTATGATGTCCTCTGCCATCAAATGTCACAATGGTATTAGAGGCCTCACTCAAAAGATGCCGAGCCACTTCTTCTTCTGACCCTCCGCAGACGTCGTCTCGATGCTCTCAGCCACAGGCGATGCATCCTCAGCCACCGTCGGCTCGGCGTCGGCCTCCCCCTTCATGCCCAACAAGTTTGCAATCGGGTTCTCCTTGTCCAATCCGTGTTCCTTGCGGTAATACTGCCTCTTTGCGACATCGTCGGTGTGGCGGGTGTGCATTGCGATGGCCCTCTCGTTGCGGTCGCGCTCGTGCAGCTGCAGGACCCTGATCCAAGTTTGGACACAATCGATCGGGTGGCTCCAGAACTCGGAGCCCGGAGGCAGGAGGTGTCTGAACGGGGACGTGTGCTTGAAGTTGAGATACAGACTGGTGACGGCCAGCGCCGTGAGGGTGCCCTGTACTCATGGCGTCAGCGCATTCGAACTTTTGCAATGTTTCGCAGAATTGATCTTACCAGAGTGATGACGAGGTGGATGGTGCGATTGTTCACGAACCAATGCGCCAACGTTCCCTCGGGCGCCATCATGCCCGGATAGTCCTTCACGCGCTGGGCGCGAACCTCCTGCCCGCTCAGCTGGCCGCCATAGTGCTTCGGGCCTCCCTTCTTAGGTAGGCGAGAGCCGTGGGAGGGCGGGTTGAACTTGGTGGGCTTTTCGAGGATGAGGGGGCCCTTGCCTCCGGCGGCGGGCTTGGTCGAGGCGTATCGGATAGTCCAGACGGAGGAGTTGCCACGGAGGGCCGCCGCCGTTGCCGGACGACCGGCGGTAGACCGGACGACTGCTGCGCGCCACATTGGGCTCAGGGCCGGGAGCAGAAACCTGGGTAGGAGGGTTGAGGTCGTCATTGATGTCGTGTTGGGGTGGTTTTGGGTAGGGTGCGTGTGATCGACCAACTGGTGAAGTGTTGCCCGAGAGTCGCCGATTAGTGAGGCAGGTCGGTCACCTGGACATGAGACTTTTAGGTTTCGGACTAGCGCATGCGTTTCACGGCGTCATTGAGGCTCTTGGGACTTTTCTGGATAGACAGGATCATCAGGTGCGATGCGGCGCGGCGGCAGGATCGGGTGTCGGAGCTTGGAAAAAAGAAGCTCCAGAGAGAAGAATTTCTTTCGCGGTTCAGACGGGAGTGGAGCTACAAGGTCCGATTGGTGGCAGGTGCTAGGCGGGCTACCTACTAACTACGTAGCCCGTACCGTGACCATGGATCGCCGAGTTTTGTCCCGTGGTAATGGCAAGGTACGTACTGTGACAGATACAGTTATTTACGCAGTATGTATCCAACAGACGATGCATCGATCCGATGTGTCTCCACGGATTCACCTACGAGATTGAGTCGTTCGGGCTTTTCAACATCAGCATCAGTCGCCGATGAAAAAGAGTGGCGCTGAGAACAGCCAAGAACCCCGGTCGATACTCGGGAAACGGGATAGACGGGCTGTAGAAAATTTATCAAGTGGCAGGGAAGACACCTGCTAGAGCTGTTGGCCTCGCACCGAGGCGCAGCGGACCAAGTAATGTTCCTGCTTAGTATCCGGTTTTGCCCGGGTAAGAAACCCCGGATGCATGACCGTCTGACCAATTCTGCAGATCTGATTGGCGGTGTCGTCGCCACACCGTGTGGCTTGTGCGCCGCGGACGGAGGCGAGTTACCTCAGTGAGCACATTTCAAGGCTGCAAAAGCCCAGACAGGTTCCTGGCCAGCGGGTGTTGTCATTAAATCGGATAGTGTTGACCGTGTCGTCTCGTCTTCTTTTCCCTGGCCCGATCCTCTCAAAAGTTTTTTTCCCTCCCTTTTACCTCTCCAACCATTCTCAACCATCTACACATCTCAACGACCTCTTGACGACCTTTGCAAAAGACATTTTTTCTTTTGCATCTCATTAACTGATACCCCTTTCCAACCTTTTCGCCTTTAATAACTTTTAATCCGTCAAAATGGCTGGTGGTAAGTTTGCCCTGCTTGCGCGCATGCGCCGCGCCCCTTTGCCTCTCTCTCATCACGATTGCCGAAATCCCCCGAGAGCCTGTCTTGGTACCCGCGACGAGCCATTGAGTTGGATCAGCCGTCTCCCAGAGCCCGCAACGATGCGAATCCATTGTCGCGTTGATTTTGCCTCGCCGAGACCTCCCACGAAGTCTCCGTTGCGTATTGTCCGGATTCGACCGCTGCCGACTGTTTGCGCCCTTGCCTCCTCGTCAATTGGCTCAAAGGGAGAACGCACATGGACAGAACGGTCTGTTGGCCGCCAACGCCTCTGATCACCCGTCGGGTCTGAGGCGTTTTTGCGGATGGTTCAGCAGGCATCGAAGGTCGCGACCAGGCAGGCTCTCAGGGACACGTCACGGCAGCGACAATAACATTGAGACTATCAGGCCGTTCAATGCCCAGGATTTACTGACCTTGCTCATTACAGGTGACGCCAAGAAGGGTGCTACCCTCTTCAAGACCCGTTGCGCTCAGTGCCACACCGTCGAGAAGGACGGCGGCAACAAGATCGGCCCTGCCCTGCACGGCCTCTTCGGCCGCAAGACCGGCTCCGTCGAGGGCTACTCCTACACCGACGCCAACAAGCAGAAGGGTATTGAGTGGAACGACAAGACTCTGGTATGCTTCAACATCAACACATTCTCGCTCACGAAGCATCGACTAACGAGCTTTACAGTTCGAGTACCTCGAGAACCCCAAGAAGTACATTCCTGGCACCAAGATGGCCTTCGGTGGTCTCAAGAAGGAGAAGGACCGTGAGAACCTCATTGCGTATGTGTCTCCCGTCCCTGGCCTTTCTGCCATTTACTGACCCGTATCCTCCAGCTACCTCAAGGAGTCCACCGCATAAACGCGGACATGTGTAACGATAAGACAGCATTAGACGGTTTGGCGATTTGCGATTTGTACCATAGACCACTTAGAACAGTGTGTTTGTATCGGGGCTCCATCAATAGCCTCAGTATCTTGAAAATTCTCCCCTTTCGAAAATCAAGAACGATTGTAATACCACCCAAATTTTACGACTGGTACAGGTGTTGGTGATGTCAGGCGCCGTCCGAATTATGCTTGACGTGGTTGAATGACGGCTAACGACGTCAAGCAAAAATAACTTGCTTATTCACGTCGCGTCTACACATGTCCATCTACCTCGGGCGCACGGCAGATGACTCGTTCCGCATCGATATCCCGGTGCCAATCGGCAGGATCTGCTTGTCCGCGTTCAGGCACATGTAACGGGACAAGGTACAACTAAAAAAAAACTGCGATGAAGGATTTGAAGGCAATATGTCATGTTTTCATTCCGCCCGATTCAGTGTTGATTGTCACTTCTCCACTCCCAGTGGCCAATGGTCGTGGTGTCGCATTATAGTTTGATGGAACAGTGCTGGGGAAACTTGCTCACTCAAAAGCAAAGAGACTGAGGTACTGAGCAGAATCTATGGCTGACTAAGCCCACGAAATCTTGTCTACCCACCCGCAGTTAAGAACAAGTAGTGATGCATCCATGGGACGAACCGCGCCATGTTAGTATAACTTTACTGCAAGATATAGGACACCGCACGTCCCGGTCAATGATCTACACAATCCCTCGGGCACCTTCAGTCGCCAAGGGTTCTCCATCTCATCACAGCAGAGGACTACCAAGTGTACCGCCCAGACTGCAAGTCGTTAACTGTAAGGTGTTAGAGGCTGATGACTCTCAAAACCTCGGCACTTGCTGTCTGGGCCTCTGTTTCAAGCACGGAAATGATTCTTTATCTTCCATAGTTGCTGCAAATTCTACCTGTTTCCTGTCATTCCATGGTTAAGCAAGACATGGTCGCGACCGAGTCGGCCACGTCTTTCCAGCCGCAACTGGTGACCTCAGAGCTTCCACGGGTTACACGTGTTTTGAAAGGCCAAGAGAGGATATTGTTATTCACGTCCCCGGCACTGAATACTGCACTCGGCAAGAGACGGAAAGTGTCAATATGGAAGGTTTCCCCAGAGAGGCTTCTCATCTCCTAATGCACAGTACAAGACGAATGCCCACCAAGTAACTTGGCCAGCCACGGTGTCTTGAGAGTGGCAAGCAGAGATCGAGCGATACAGCTTTGCTCGAACAGAAAGCTCTTGAGAGTCTAGTCACTAGACAGTCCTAGCCTATACACAAACGATAAGAGGACTGCGGATTGACTAGCATTGAGAGGTGACCAAGGTATAGTGGGGCAAGACAGCATTGGGAATTCCACATGGCTTCCGACACGAGAGGTTCTTGACAGAGCTGGATGAACATACTCTTGCGTATTTTCCACAGCTGGTCACTTTAAATCCAGCCGTTGGCCGCTTGCATTTGTTGGGAGCTTATCAGATCAAGCTGGCCACTTGTCCAAGCCCCATCATCGCTCAGTAGAGGCATGTGATGACGTCCTCTGGCTCGGACAAGTCCTGCGTTAGGAGTTGAATCTATGGTACGACAATATAATCGGTGGCGGGATCAGCGAGATTCTCTGTTTCGTCAACAACAACAAAGAATACATAACCCTTCGTCCGCAACTGCCAAAGCTGAAATTACGTAGCAGAGAGGTTAAAAGTAGAATCATGCAAAAAAACATACAACACCAGGTATTCGCTTGTCGTCACCGACCCAACTACTAATCCGGCCCTCACTGGCTTATCTATGGGAGAGCGGACGGGATCCCGAGTTCTCCAGTGGGTATGGTCGTATGTGACAAAGCATGGACAGAATGATAGTTATAGAGGTACGATGACAACGTTGCTTCCAGAAGCCTGCTCCTTGTCAACGTCTCCTACCATGAGACACCAATTTCGCTATCCACAGACTCATCTTGCCATCGTAGATGTATCCATTCTTCCTCGTCTGCCAATGATCGAAGTCCTGTTATGAATCCAAGCTCTGGGTCTCGTGGGCGTCGAAGGTGCTTGATTCTTCCATGCGGCGCAGCCTTTGGTTGATCATAATCGGTATTTGCTCCGCCTCCTTATCAGCAACTACTGTATTAACGTAATATTTGTCGGTTGCAGATATTGAATCACTGGAAGAAGATATGACGGACCTGGGGATGAGCGTGAAATAGGGGTTGGGTTTCAAGAATCTCTGATGTGATTGCGGGGTCGCTTTGACATATCCTCGTCACCACATGTAGTCATTTTACGCCCTATCTTGTTGGTGAGAGCCTTCTTCTGTAAAGCGGATTTATTACATTGCATGCGTGGCTTTCGAACTGAGACGGGCCTCTTCGAACGATTTGCCAGAACTAGCAGACGCTGACCTCCTTGTCCACCATCGTAACCGGCATGTGCCTTGCTTTTAAACTCGAATGGGCTCTTGGAGTTTCCAGAATCTTCTAACTCATCTGAAGTTTACCAGCGAACCCCCCTTAGCTGGCTCTTCACTCCTCGGTTAAGTCAGGGCAGCTCGGGTGCATGAAATTAAGTATTAAAACCTACACACAAGGGCCATCAAATACCCGAGAAAATCAAGGTAATTTTTCCCGCTTAATGACTAGAAGATAGCTGACTTTCGTAAAGAGACGTGTAGATATAGCATCGTAATACGGAAATATCAATCTGAGAAGTTAGTACAAAGTGACGATCGGCAAAGAAAGCATATAGACCTGTCTCAACAGTCCAAGCCCAAGAGCCAGAGAAGTGTCGTCCAACTTGATGTAGTACGTGCAAAGGAACATAGTAGTGACGCTTTGAAGGTATAAACTTGGATAAAGAAATTAATGAACCCGCTATACATATTTATACAACATATTGCTGACCTCTTACTTTTCATGTCGTTTAATAGTTTCCAAGACCATACCAGACTTCAGCGCTTGTCCCCTCTCCATGAACCCCCAAACAAATGTTTCACTAACGCGCCTGCGGGTATACTGCCGTCGTTCGTGCTGCCTGAGTGTGGCTGCGCCATACCGAACCCGTCGATTGGGAGAACGAGTGCGTCGCGGAATAACCTCGGGGGGCCCAGGGACGATAGGTTCCTGATGTCTGTCAAAGTGTTGTCCGTCTCTTGCAGGTACTCCCAGACGACGTCCGTCCATGCAGCCGGGCCGGTGGAGTTCATGACCTCGAAGCTTGTTGGCTTCCACGATGGGTCGTCGCCGGTGGGATTATGCTTCTGGATCAATTCGTGCAAAGACTGGATCACCCGAGATACCATCTTTCGAAAGACGGGATGTCCTGGTGCGGCGGCGATGGTCCACTGACAAAACTGAAGTGAGTGAGGGATCTCGGCCCACATGCCTCCGTCACGTTGATCGAATTCAATGCCGACAATCAGTCGAGTCTGGTTGCGGAACAGCTTCGGTACCCAGTCATCAACAGGTTTAAGGGCGAGAGTATCAGTGTCGGTATAAACACCGCCTTCGATATAGAGAATCAGGTAACGGAGGAAGTCGGATTTCATGCCAACATTGGGCAGGGAGTTGTAGGTTGAGACGATAGTCTCGTTATGGCCGAAGTGGCGGCTGATGAAGTCTCGTCCCCCGTCCCCACCCACCAGAGTACTACCATGACAGTCAGTACGAGGGCCCCAAGGGAACAGTACGGAGAAAGCATGTTGTTACATGTCTCTGGAACGGTCGGAAGATGCTTACTACGTGTAGTCTGGGTTCATGGCTAGCCATGTTGCCGTCTCTTTCAGAGCTTCTGGGTTGACTGGAGTCTTTTTATCCCAGACTTTGGGCAGCATAATCTGCCAAATCTTTGAGGGAATGAGGTGACCTGGACGTGACTTGACCCAGTCTGATTGAGTTGAACTACCTCCCCAAGTGTTGTGGTCTTTCATGCTGGTGAAGCCATCGTTATACAGACGACCAATGGTCCACGTGCTAGAGGTGCCGAATAGCCAGCATAGTGACAGCACTACCAAGGCGGGACCCGTCAGGAGACGAGTGCGATACCGCAGTCGTGAGAAGTGCTGGGTCGCTCGTTCAAACAGCGACGACATGGAGCTCGAGTCGGCAAACTTGATCGCCATGCTTCTTTAAACGACTGCCCGATATGTGAAAGCCAAAGCAAGGAAACAGGGTTCTTTATTCCTCGTCCTCAAGATAACATACGGGCGGGAGGAGTCTTAGCCAGTCCCGAAAGGGAATAAAGGTGTGGTGTATGACAGAGGTGAAAAAGTTGCTGGTTGATGCGTCCAACTTGCGGTGGGAAACCGGCCAAGAAGAGGAATAGCGAGAACGGCTGGAAGTGGTTTTGGAGGCACACTCACGCGCGGCTATACGGATACTGGAAAACAATACCAGCTATCTATGGTGGAACCAACAGGATCAGAGAAGATGCAGGCTCGGCGTCGCGCTCTCCTACTTGTGTGCCAGTTTGGTAAAAAGGGAGCAATAAAACACGTGGGTTGGACATGAACAAGCAACAGACAGACGACTGCATACAGGGGTACGGATACGGTAGCCGATCAACCTCCTCATTGGATCACATAGATGATCATCCTTAACCGCAGGTCTCTGGAGAGAGGATGTCAGTCCCATGAGCAGTCCAGCTAGCTTCGCAGACTGTAAGCCTCAACTCCACCTCATGATGGTTAAGTCCTGGAGCCATTAGACCATTCTCCCCAAAACATTCGTCGTCTTTCTTGCAGTCTGTCTGTTCTGGAACTCTCCTATGTCAGACGACTGAACAAGCCTTTCGCCAGGCTGTGGCGAGCTGGTTTTCTGTTCCCGTCCGCTAAGCGCCGGGTGCGTGTGCCTGAAATTAAAGATATCCAAACGAGACTTCGGACCTAGCAAGAATGGGTAGCAGAGGCGCATTCGCAACCAACGACCGAACCAACGAAGATGTCTGATTGGTCAGTGACCCACTGCGAGACAGGCCCCCTGGAAGTTGAGAGGCCAAGCCCAATGGCCAAGCTCGAACACATTATTGTGTGTGTGTGGGGAGACACATATCTTGGCTGTTGGTGCAAGGTCAGTCACGATATCAGCAGCAGACTGCGGCACAACGATACAGAGGCCAGCCGAGGGCTATTTGAAACAAACCAACTCCAAGCAACCAGTCAACAGAGGACTGAAGATATACCCACTCGCCGCCACATTTAGGAAGGCCTGAGGCCGTTGCGCTGATGGCGTTGTCAGTAGATCAGAGCTGATAATGGGAAAGAAAGCCTTGTTGTTTGAAACCAGAAACCCCAAGATTGACATCATGGACCTCTTGCACTGACAACTGGGAGACGAAACCACCCAGACATGAAGAGGCAAGGGTGACCGGGACTGGCGCGAGTTGGAGTTGCCAAGGGTTGTGTGGCAGACCGACATGCGCCTGGTCGAGATCGAACAACGTAGTGTGCTACCTGGGCACTTCAGGACTTGGTCCCAAGCCCCCGATTTGTTCCCACAGCGCCTCTGCTTCTCTCAGGGTAGTTAGTCTCTTGCAAACCCTTTTTCTGAAGGATTTCCTTCGACTCTGTCTAGTGTCACCGACTCTTGTCCTGGTACTGAAGCCGACTTCGTCTTCAAACTACATGAAAGCCGGAGGACCACGCAACAGAAGAACTCATGAAAATGTCAACTACCTTCGATATAGACGCATTACCAACGCTCGCATCAGAATGGACAGCACCGACGTCCTGCTTTGCCAGCACGCTTTACTATCGCATCTTGCTTGGGGGTGGCTATTTCAGTAACCTTTACGGAACGCCGACACCCGTATTGGATGGCAACATACCAGCTGGCGACTGTTTCCCTCCATCTTTTACCATCAGCGTGCCATATCGAACAGATGGTGACTGCCCGACGGGATACACTCGAGCCTGTGCTACTGCCGGGCCGGACCGATCAGGCAAACCAGTGAGCACGGTGACATGCTGCCCTAGGTATGTTTGATGTTTGCCCTCGGCTGCGAGCTGCTGTCGATGTCCTCAGAACTGGCTGCTTCGAGGTCGAATGGATAAGCAAACCCTACTTTCCGTCGTGCTGCTGCTAACGAGCTCGGTGTGCCCTCAGCGTCACTGGAAACGCCTTCTCCTTTATGTGCAGAGAGCACGAGTATGGCTGTCACGCAACAGGCACAGTCGGTGCCGTGTGGACAGGCGTGATCACAAATATTGGCATTTCCAACCCTACAGAAGAGCCCATTACACGCACACCGTTCACGAATGAGGGAGTCGAAGCATGGGGAATCAAATTCATCTCGGTAGGTTGTAACCTGACATCAAAAAGACGTTGCCCGTATTTACAGATGCTAACGATAGAAGGTTGCTTCTGCAACAGCAGCCGCTACTACCGCGGTGACATCTACCGATTCTGCACCAGTTGCCACGACGACTACAGCAGTCACGACTGCGACGACACCTACGTCGAGCGTCCAGAGGGACAGCGGCAATTCACCCGCCGGCCTTTCGACTGGTGCTACAGCAGGCATTGCCGTCGGTGCTGCTGCGGTCATTGGTCTTCTGGCCCTTGCCGCCTTTCTCGTCTACCGCCACAAACGCAAGAGGAGGGCTATCGATGTTAGTTACGTGGGAACAAACGGTGCCGAAAAGACGCCCCCGTCGAACAAGTATATAGACAGATATGCATACCCAGAAGGCGTCAATGACGGCAGAGTGCATGAGGCGCCTATGCGTCAGGGCCATAGGGACGCTTGGGAGTTACAGGGATGACACGGCACGTTTGGAGACGACGATGGCGATGAATTCGAGGCGATAAACCAGAGTTGTTTTGTGTAAGAGGACATTCAGTTCCGAAGCGTCACGACATTATTTAGATACCTTTTCAGCTTGTACATAAAGGACCACTTGGGCCTTACTTTTGGATTTTAGTTTCAAATACGTCATGATCTTTTCATCTGTTAGTCTCGAGCAAACGTTACTCTCACATGGTCTCGCTTCCTCGTTGATTGTCCATTGATAATGAGTCCGACGTGGTGGTTGGTTCTCTGTGCTCTAGCTTTGCCTCGCTTGGAACTCTCCTCTGTCTGGACCAGCCAGTTGAATTCTGGATGGAGTCGTGGGCTGATCTGCAGGAGCTGCAGAGCTGCCAAAATGATATTGAACAAAGCTAACCCGGAAAACCAGCCAGGAATCTTTCCTAGCACCTGAGATGCCAGCTTTGCAGAACTCAACTAACACAAAAGCAGGATAGGACTAGGCTAGGATAGGATGAGAGTACAGGACGAGAGGAGGCACGACAGCATGGGATGATAACGAATGACAATAACGAATGAGAATAATGGATGACAACGGATGACACCAACAAGGAATGCCGAGACGACAATAGGAGACGACGGCAGTAACGGACAACAGCGATCACTGACGACGGAAACAGCAATGTCCAGCTGAACAATCTCTTGATTATTTCTATTCTTCAAGTTTGATGGTGAAGCTTCGAGGCCAACCGTCGGTAAGCTTCAGGGTTAGGTACACTCGGCTTCGTCTTGTTGAGAGCTGCCTGCCAGTCCTCCTTGGACAGGGCGGGGTCTCCCCCCTCGTAACGCAGCACGCACTCGTCGAGGGCGTTCTTGTACAGGCCGTACAGATCCGCTCCGCTGAAACCGTTGCATCGAGCGTCTTTTGCGATTGTCTCGATCTCGACCGCCTCCGTCCCGCCGATGCCGTTGCGTACAATGGTCTTGAGGATGTCCACGCGCTCGTCATTCGTTGGCAGGTCGACGAATAGGAGCTTGTCCAGACGTCCGGGACGGAGGATGGCGGGGTCGATCATGTCGGGACGGTTACTCGTTCCGATGACATACACCTCGCCCCTGTCTCCGGCGCCGTCGAGTTCGGCTAGGAGGGCGTTGACGACGCGAGCGCCTGCCTCCGTAGTCGTGTTTTCTCGCTTGGGGACGAGCGAGTCCATCTCATCGAAGAAGAGGATACAGGGCGCGCAAGCCTTGGCCCGCGTGAAGAGCTCGCGGATGGCGCGCTCCGATTCTCCCACATACTTGTTCAGCAATTCCGGTCCTTTGATGAGGATGAAACTGGCCTGTGCATCATTGGCTACGGCCTTGGCAACGAGCGTCTTTCCGCATCCTGGGGGACCGAAGAGGAGGACACCGGCGGGACGTTGCTTGCCGAACTTCTTGAAGAGGTGAGGCTCCTTGATCCGTCGGATGATGGAGATCTGGAACTGAGCGCGGATGTTGTGAAGTGCGCCGACCTCGGACCATGTGGTGCTTGGGATCGAAGAGAAGCCTTCGCGGCGCATGTACGGGGTGTGCTCGGCTATGGCGTCGAGGAAGTCCTGCTGGCTTACGTGAACGCGAGCAGGGGTTGTGTATTCGGGGTGTTCGATGAAGTCGTACCATAGGCAGACATCCTCGGCATCCCTTTCCCAGGCGGGTCCTGTTGTCTCCATCCTTTCGCACTGCACGGCGATCCGGGCCCTGGCCTGCTCCAAGTCCATGAATCGATCGCTGGCTTTTCGATTCGCCACCTGAATAACGGCACGAATGTCGTCGCCCACAAATCCGTGAGTGCGGACAGCCAATGTCTTGAAGTCGACCTCTGTGGGAATCTCAATATCGCGGGTGAGGGCCTTGAAGATTTCTTCTCTGGCGTCGGTGCTGGGAACCTTGACCGTGATGGTTTGGGCGAAGTACTCCGGCCTCCTCAACGCGGGGTCGATCAACTCAAGCTTGCTGGTGGTACCAACAATAAGCACACGTTGTCCGCATTCTTCCCACTCCCTCAGGCGTCGAATGCTTAGCTTGAGCTGCGAAACGACCTCGTGGTCGTACTCGCTGTGGTTGTTTCCAGACTTGGCCATGTACTCATCAAGATGATCGATCAGAACGATACTTGGCGAAACCTTCTTGGCCTCGTCCAACACGTCTGCAACGATCTTGCTGACTTTTTCGGGCGATCTCGTCTCCGCAAGGTATCGCCCTAGAACGATGACTGGCGTTCTTGTTCTCCATGAGAGTGATCGTACTAGTGACTGCTTTCCCGTGCCTGGCGGGCCGGAAATAATGACACCGATAGGTTGCTCACCAAAGGGCTTGAAGTCCTCGGGTTTCCTGGCACGCGCAAAGACATAGCGGCTCAAGTCTTCGAGGATGCCCCTGACGCCACCGAGAACAACGGAACCAGGTGGGATCTGCTCCGGACCGTACTTGCTCGGCTTGAGCACCTTCTTGACCGCGATGGTCTGCTCCCCTGCGCCGTTGGCCTTGGCTGACTTGGAGGTAGACACGACGGCGGAGGCATCGCTCACAGCGCCGTTGGCGGCCTCGGGCTCGATTGAGAGGCGGCGTTTCTTGATGCTCTTGCCCTCGGATCCTGATGCAGTCACGGCAGGCGTCACGTTCCAGTGCTTCGTCATCTGTCTGTTCAGAAGGAAACGGTCTTCTTCCTACGACGTAGTTAGGGTACGCCGCCTTGATTCATATTAAAGGGTGTGCGTGATACTCACCTTGTAGGCCTCTTCAGCCCGTTCTGCCGCTTCGATAAAGTCGTCGCTGTCATCCCCACCTCCTTCGTCTCTGCGAAAATCCAAGACCCTCTCAATCGCGTCTTCGAGGGGTTTCCGTTTTTGACGGCTCAGACTGCTGTTCGATTTCTTGATACTTTCGTATATCTCCGTGACACCAAGTTTCCTCTTCTTGTTCTTCTTTCCCCCTTCAGATCGTTCGTCTTCCAATTTCTTCACGATTTGGTAGACGTCTCGGTCAAGGCCGTGCCTCAGCGAAATACGTGGCATACTTTTCTTTTCTCTTAAAGAAAAAACCCTCTGTGCCTGCTGTCTGGGTTGACGGTTATTTCATCTGCGCCGCCTGTCATCGAAGGAAGGGAAAAAAAATATTTCAGATCAAATACTAGCGTGTGATTGGAGAGAATGGCCAAATGACCCACTAAAATGCGCGTGAGTTAGCACCGATACTCCGAAGCCACTACCGATTATCACAACATAACGTAGTCGTACCACGCTAGGTCCATCTACTGCGTTTGACTAAGGTAGAGAGATACATATGGGCTCCGAGGCCCAACTGTTTTTTTTTTTTTGTATCTAATCATACGGAGTACATATCCGTATAGAGATCTTGAATGGACGTTGTTGCGTAAGGCTACATACCGGCAGGTGGCTGTAACACTTTACCAACTAGGTACCCCACTAAATTGCATATGGCGACATCTAACAACATTCACAAACTGATTGCATGAAGTTGTCCTACCTAGGCATGAGTGATATGCTTAAAATACAACAATCGTCTGTATTCACTTCTTACTGTATATTTATACTATCCGATGTCCTTGTTGTCTGCTGTCTCTATGGTCTGTCATCTGTTGTCTCAACTGCCTGTGGTCTGTTGTCTCTGTGGTCTATTGTTCCCGTCTGTGGTTCGGAGTGTGCCTTCTCTGTCACTGTCTGGCGCTGTTAAAGATATAAAACATGTCAATCATACTTTTCAGCAACCCAACATCTTGTTTCGCCGCAAGAGACATGCTGCCGGCAGAGTATGTCTGCACCAAAGTTTCAGCCAAGGAGGGTAAAGACCGACGGAGGGTCCCGTCATCAGCATCAAGATCAGCACCTCCAAAAGACTCTGTATCATAACAGACAGTTTGATAAGTAACGCAATCGGCGCGTAAAAGCACTAAGCAAACTCTAGCAATAAACCGTGACTCCAATGCTGAGCGCCAACGTTTAATCCATACGACAACAATCACCACATAGTCTCTCCCCGTCAATCTACTAACCGAGCTGCTTGCGTCTCTGCTTCTCGGCCCACTCGCGGCCTGCCTGTCTAGAGCGTTCAGCCGCCTGCTCACGAGCAAGTCTGGCCTTTAGCTCGCGCTCGCGGCGTTCTCGCTCCTTATCCTCGAGGTAATGGTTATCGCGTTCAAAGACCTCGCGGCCCTTGATTCTCTGTTGCTCCAAGTCTTCGGCCGACAAGTTGCTACGCTGGCCACTCGTGCTACTCGTAGACGTCGAAGCAGCGCGACTGGCGGCTGTTTGCGACGCGCCCCTGCCCCGCATGGCTTGCGGCGATTTGACCGACACGGGTCTGCTGAGTGCCGCAGTGCCCAGAACAGAAGATCGTTTGGACGGAGTACTGGAAGCCTGGACCGTCTGGCTGATTTCAGCACCCTTGTTCAGACGAGCACGACTAGTTGCCGTCTCTCGAGGTTGCGGTGCTGATGCCAGGTTTGCCCTGATAGGTCGAGCCTTGAACTCGCGCCGCTTCCGCTCCTCCTCCTCTTGCGCCTTGAGCCGAGCCTCTCGCTCTTCTCTCTTGCGCCTGGAAATTGCTTCACCGGGTAGTTCAAAGTTTGGGCGCGTCGGCAATTTGGTCGATCTGGTCCTCTGGGGGCTGGCCGCAACCGCCTTTTCCTGCACCTGCTGCGCCAGACGAGCTTCCCGCTGCTCTTTGATACGTCTCGCAACAGCCTCTCCCGGTAGCTCAAAAGAGGGCTTAGTGGGCGGCTTTGTGGATTTCGAGGGTGGTTTGGGTGGCAAAAGACTCGTTGGCCTGCTTACAGTAGACCTTCTGCTGGCTGATTTCGTGGGCGAACCCTGGTCTCCGCTCATGGTCTCGATCGAGGTCATACTTCGCTGCGCTGAGCGCGCTTGAGCAGCCGTCGGCTTCTCGTCGAGCCGTGTGGGCACCCCACGCCGCAGGGGGGAGGCTTTTCGGCGAGTGGCACCGTTTCCCGTAGTCGAGACATTGCTAGGCGATACCTGGCCTGAACCAGACTTTTTTGGCGTGATTGCTGCGTCGATCTGTTCGAGCTGTTCCTCTAGTCGATCGATGGCCTCTAAAGAATCTTCAATGCGAGATTGAGAACTGGCAGACGTCGATCGCGATGGCGTGCGTGGAGCGCGTTCGCCCTCATTAGTGGAAATCGACACGACCCTGTCCATGGGATGCTCGACGACATCAATCGAGCTGTCCGAGTTCTCCTTTCGATGCTCCTGATCGACGGCGATGAAGGTCTGATTGGTCTTCATTCCCGTAGCCTCATTGCCAGGAGGCGGGGTGACCAAGCGAGCGATAGGTTCGGTAACAGCCATGATCTGTCCTGGGGTCTCTACCCCCAACGGTGAGGCTAAGATTTTGTAAGTATTAGCCGGTTTGCCCTGACCGCAGACACCCCTTCCAGTGTGGTCGTCGACCTGCTGCAGCAAGTTGAAGCCGAAGCTCAGCGTCGATTCTCTCTGGGCCGCACCAGAAAAGTCATCGCGTAGAATTGAGCTGTCTGGACTGGTGACCGAAAGTATGTAGTCATACTGACCTTGCTTGTGTCGTGCAATGGACCCGAAGGTAGCGGAAATGTCGTCAAGCTTGGCTGTTTGCAATACTGAATTCAGCCAGTCAGCTAGTTGACGATGAAGAGAAGGAAAAGTCAAGAGTACCTCTCGAGGGCCACGAGGGCCAGCTGGGTTCACGCGACTCCATGGCCCGGCGAAGAGCGGCTGCCGTTGAAGCGTGTGTTTCATCCGAGGAGGGAATAACCTCGTTCAGTCCAGGGACTGTAGCAGTCATTGTGCGATATGAGGTAGTCCAGTGTCCAAAAAAAGGATCTATTGATGGCAAAGATGCTCCGCGTTGATGGCTTGGATGGAAGTGTGATGAATTGGCACGAGACGTGTGAACAAGACAGAATGACAACAGGTTCTTGTTACCAATTGAGAAGCTATCCTCCGTCTGGACCTACTTCTGTCAGGACCTACTGAGCCAGGACCTACTTCATTCAATCTGGACCGACTTCCACCGGGCCTTACTTTCTCAACGAGATCTTGAGAACTGGAAGATGTCGATCGGGACCTGGACCTACTTCAACCTGAACCTACTGCAACCGGGACCTTCTTCAGGACACTACAAGTACTGCAACGCCAATCCAACACTACCTGCCGTGATACTTGCCCAGGAGGGGGTTTTGATACTGAGTCATGTCTACGGATTTGGTAGCCACAGCTCATTTGGTTTCAGTACCAAGTACGGAGTACACGTGTAAGTAAGGGAGCACGTTTTCGCTGTAGCAACGGGAAAGTCCCGACTCCAGCAACGCGTCGCAACGCGTCCGCATGTACCCCGCACATACCTATTTGTTGACTTTGGTGGAGCCACTTCAACGCCGAATGTGTCGCTCCGCCAAGTCGCGAGGGCTAGACGTTGATGGCCGAACGTCCCTTCCGAACGAACATTGGTATGTGTGTATCCGTAGAGCATCGGGTTTCGCGCTTTTTATGCGTATACATCCGTAGTGCACATGTGTATGCTGCACCGGTGATAACAGCAGCAGCTTGCCTTGCAACACCCCAATGTTCCTGCCAAGACGCTGTCTTGCCTCCGCCACTACCAGACCAGAATGAAGCCACTTCATGGAACGATGAATCAATCTTTCCATGCGAGCTCAGCCCAGCACTACGAAGCGAATTTCGGGCACTGGCGCTTCTTTGCCGAGTTGGAACGGCTGTGGCTCTTGGAGGCACGCTTGCTATTTCTTTTGTCGCTCTCTTTCTCTCGCAGATTGACCAGCCTGACATGAGATTTATCGTGACAGTATCGATGAGTTCTCCGCACCCTCAATGGCAATCTCTGCTTGCGCTTGTAAGGTCGGTGCGTGTTCGGTGGGAATGCGAACCAAAGTCTGAGGTAGTGGCATGCTACGTTCTTCTTCCGGTTCGGTCGGCTCATCGGTGGATGGCTTCGCGAGTTTTGCTACAATATAATTATCAGCTTTTTCCGGACCAAACGCCCGCAGCCGAACATACTCGAGGCCATACTAATGGCTCGCAGAACGTTGTGCCAGTTCCCAATCACCATGGCAATTGCTGTCGACTGTTAGTGACGATTAGATGGACGGCCATGACTGTGCCCACCTTCAGTTCCGCCTGAGAGCGTTGATAACTTCTGCTCCAATGCTTCCATCTGACCAGCGACATCGGCGCTGAGGTCGCGGAGCTCCTTCAAATGCTCCAGCTCCGCCTTCTTCTCGGCGATTCGTGCAACAAGCATAGGCGAGGGGCCACCTGACGAGACATTCTGCGACGCCGCGCCTGGAAGTCGTGTCGAAAGAGACCTGGTCGGAAATGACATGTTGGTGTGAAGTTGCTTTCAAGATGGCAGCTTAGAGTCGTGATTTGTGAGTTGCGTTTGGTGATAGGATAGCGCGAGGAGGGATTGCGTTATTGTTCAATGCGACATTTGTACGTAGTACTCCATACTGGGGCTGCACATGCAAGATTCACCACACTGCGCACGGCCAATAGCTGCCGTCCCTCAGCTGGGCTCAGGGTAGGACTGGAGGTTCCTTAGCGTTGGGCTGCCCAGTGGGGATTCTTGCTACCTTACTTAAGGTACTCGCAGTTAAGTTGGGCCCAGTACTTACTGCCTACAGGTCGGCAGCCAATTTGCAGACAAAGTGGCACATGATGCAAAGCGAAGCACTCTTCTCTTCTATCGCTCAGCGACTACGTTATTACCTGTGTTTTCTCTGTAGGTGGTATGGTCCGCTCTCCTCGTCGTCGTCGGTGCCGCCATCGCCGCCAGTTTCGGTGTACAGAGAGTACCACTAATACGTTATAAAGTACCTCCTAGCTCATCAAGCTAGGTGTGGTGCTTGGTAGCGCCCCCAGCAACACCAAACCCCTGCCGCTGTGTTTACACTAGACCCGGTATGGTCGAGTGTAAATAAATGACACTCGGTAAAATTTCGCCCACCAGACCCCCAGCGTCACACTCCCAGCCTCCTCCGTATCGAGCTTCGCTTCACCTCTCAGCCCTTTTCCATTCCTTAGTATTCGGCCTCGTTACTTGTCTGCAGCCACCAGCTCAGAATGCACCATGGCTCGACTGAACGAGCCTCCTGTATCCGCGGATAGCATCGACACGCGTATGTTTACCTTCATTTACAATCGTCACTGGCATTGCCTAATTTGTCACTACAGTACGCAGAAAGCTGCTGCGCCAGAATAGAGATCTCGCCAAGTCCAATGCCGCTCATCTGCTTCGCAACCGGAATCTCGAAGCCGACTATGCGCGATTAATGTCCGACAACCTTCGTCTCGAAGGACGCATCATCGAACTAGAAAAGGAACTGGATGACAACCGAGGCCGGAGGATAGCCGACCATGCTTTGGACGTGAGAGCTCGGCTCGAAGCACAGCTCCTCGAGTGCATGTCGACACTTGCAGGCCTTGGACAAGAACCTCCTACAAAAAGACATGCCAGCCCTAGGGGGAGGAGATCGTCGAGAGCAAGTCTTGCCCTTTGCAGCCCTCCCCAGAGACGTCCACCGCGTGAACTCGTCAAGGACACGGAGGCCCGAGCGCTGCAAGAAGGCCGTCTGCCCCCCATTTTCGAAACCAAGTCATATCCAAGAGCAACGTTGGAGTGAGTTGGACAAAGTCAAACGGACATGTCAACGTTGCTGACATCTTCTAGCCGGGAACAAATCCTAGCACTATGCTCCGAAGCTGCAGACACGTCCAACACGACCGATACGACCGAGTCCCCCGAACTGGGTCCCCCGCCCATGTCCCGCTTTGTTGACGAGGGGCCTGTTGACATTGCGTCTCCCAGCAAAGCGGTCGGAAATCAGGACTCAGACCCCATCGTCCAAAACTCGCCCGTCGCTTCACCGTCGCCAGTGCGGCAACCGTCCCCAGTCTCGATGACCAAGCTCACGATTAAGACGGAAAGAAGTATACTTGTGCGCCCCGACCCAGCTCCCGAAGTTGAGGATGAGGATCCTGTAAAGAAATATTCAAAAGAAACACCAACCTTACCTGCGGTGCTGCCGAACATTTCTGCCAGGACTGGGTCGAAGCGAAAGTACAGTGTGGGAGAGGACCCAAGCAAGGCTGCCCAATCCCCGGAAGAGCCCTCGAAAACAAAGGACACCGCCGACCGACCGATCATTACCCGCGACCGCCAGAAGAACAAGACTTTGAAAGAGTTGACAAGTATGCGGCGCGAAGCGCGAGAACGGGTATCGGTACCTACCCGACAGCCATTATCTGCCAAAAGCACGAACGACGACGTGACTTCGCCGACAAAGACTGCCAAAGCTGCCGCAGGCGAAGGTAAACCTGTGGCGGAGAAGCCGAAGCCACGGACTGCGAGGGAGCGTGTTGCTCAGAAGGTCAAGGAAGCTGAAGTCGAAGAGGATATCCAGACTGCTCCTGTCGAAGTGCCTATACCTTCTCCATCCCCACCACCATCCGCTGTCGATGTCATTCTCAGCACAGAAACTGTTTCCGTCGAGGCTGCCCTGTTATCTCCAGCTTCCCCCGAGCCGACGTCCCGAATGAGCCTTCCTGGCGTGCGTGATACACCACCACCTGCAGATATATCCTCGCAGGGGGAGACCTCACGACCTAACAGGAGAGCCCGAGCGGCTGTCAGCTATGCAGAGCCAAACCTGCGTGATAAGATGAGGCGTCCCACCAAGGAGCTCTTCGACGCCGTGTCCGGACAAACCAGATACCTCCAGCGCAGCGGCAGCGCCAAATCGGACAGTGGCACACCCGACCCTGCGGCCATGGTCAAACGCGAATCTGCGGATGGCGAAACGCTGAGAGCTATTCCATCCGCCATGTCGCCATCAAAGTCTCCGAAGCAGACTGAGCGGCTAGGTGATCACAGCTTGCAAAGGTCATCGATAGAGCCAAACTCCGGTGTACCAAAAATGGACCGCAAGAAGCGGTCCTCCTCTATGATGTCGCGATCAATCTCTGAGACGGATGACGCCGTGGCCCAGACCTCCACCCCTGGCCGGGTCGATGAGCGGGCTGCTCCGTCGCCTGTGAAAGAGGTCGATCCATATGAGTTTACCAGTCCAACTCAGGAAGTCGACGCGGCCTGCGTCGAAATGCTAACGAATCCTGCGCCGACGCGCCGAAGCAAGTCTTCGAGGCGCCTCTCATCCGCCGTGAGAGAGGATTTCAAGCTTGACGATTCTGAGGTATCTGAACGAATAAAAGCAGGCGGAACGAGAAAGAGAGCATCAATGGCTCTGCCAAAGCGAAACCGCGGAGACGCAGATGGCTCAGAAGATAGTAGCTTTGAGAGTCTTGACGGCGGTGACGCCCTGGACACCAACTCAAGAGTCTCGATGCGGAGAAGGAGAAGCATGATGTTGTAACGAACAACACATACGTGCCTGATGGATAACGAATGCTGGTGTTTCTGGAGTTGGACACGTTTAAAAATACCACCCGTCTTGTTGCAGGGATCTTCTATAAGCGGTGGTTCAGAGTAGTTTATTGTCTGGATACCGAGAAGGGAAGCAGTTGGGCTTTTGTGCATTTGACGAGGGCTTCGGGTGCGTTGAGCCATAGGAAATGGCTGGCCCAAATTGATATTACTATAATGATCATCATTCGCCTACAGGTCATGTGGTCTTCATTCATGATAATCAGCCGTTGACGGCTGACTCTCCCTTTCCCCCCTTTTCTTGTGGTTCAGCATAGCCCACGTCTCCTCCGATCCTAGTCGCGCTGTATTTCATGATATAGCTGATGGCTCAACGGGCTTGGTGTATGTGACCTTTTCGACGGCGACATTCTCGTTGCCATTGTCATCTGTGCGTAATTGGTAAACGTATAGGGTCAGCGAAATGCCTTGGACCTAGTTGATCATCAGTAATCGGCCACTCAGACTCGTGACAAGATTTTGTGTAACCTACGTCCATCAAACAGAAACTAGGCACGGGTTCCTCGCCATCCTTGCCCCAGCCCGACGTGAAGGCCCCAGTGGCGCTGCCGGGATTGACGAAGAATTTGTCCATGTACTCAAAAGCATCGAACTTGTGGGTGCCGCCCCAGCAGAGCACATCAACGTCGAGCTTGTTGGCTTCGGCGAGGAGAAGATCTGGCTCGTTGGAGACGAGGGTGAATCCCTCGAGGAACCCAATGCGAAGGGAGCCGTGAGTGACAACCTGGGTCAGGGGCAGACTGGTGGCCTCGACGTCGAAGCGGCCTTTGACGATCTTGAGGTCGGGGGCGATGGTGCGAAGGTACTCGTACGTATGCTTATCGGTGAGATTCCCGAGACAGAGGGTCTGCCCAATCTTGCCTGGGGCGAGGAGCTTCTTGAACTACAGTAGAGGTTCGGTGTTAGTGCCGAGGAGCAGCAATGGACCAACGCGGGGGAGATGAAATGGAGGGGGGTGGTACCTTTGGGGGGATATCGAGAGCGCGATCTGGGATATGAAGATCACCAATGACCAGTATTAAGAAAGCCATGGTCGCAAATAATGGAGGTTATTATCGAAAGCGTGGTTGTACTTCGGTGGAGTCGTAAGCGCGGCCGGGAGGATGGTGATTACGCACACGAACGTTGCGCGGCCGGGCACAAAGACTGCTTTGTGTGCTGGGCTGCCACACCAAGCAATTTTCGCCGAGATCGTGTTGCCGGGCTGAATGGTAATTGTTCTGCTGAGGACGCAACGCAACGCGATATCATGGACCGTCTTGGGAAATAGCTTAGTTCAGATATGAGCTCACGGTGCTGCGACTGCCCCCCCCGAGCAACAGAAGGTACCTGAGCCTCAATCACAAAGTGGAGACTTCCCATATCCAAGCCACATCGACGTCCATTGGTGCGGCGTCTTCAACACTACTCGTGGCTAGTGTGCCTAGTCGGACGTTGACCCATTGAGGAAAGGCGCCTCGGTCCTGGTATCGGGCGACCTCCGATGTCGTCCGGTGTCTCCTGTCTCCCAGTTCCTTGAGCAATAAACAGTTTTCGTCCCGTCATTGACAAACGCTGCCCCTCGACAAAGAGCTCCACTTTCCGGTTTGACGGCATTCCTCCTGGCTCTTGAACGCCGAGATAGCTCCATGGCTAATTGACTTCGCACCTGCTCCCTTGCTGTTCATGCACTCAGCATTTTGCTTCCTCTATAACAGCAGAATAGGTAGCCAGGACGAGTCTCGCAAAATTAGCGAAGGAGCTCACGCTCTACGAGGAAAGCTTGTGCTGTCAGAGGACTTTTGGTGGTCAATTGCATTTTACTAATAAGAACGGAGGCCCATCTGGAAAGTCAAGCTCCGATTTCCGCCCCCTTAACCTGTTCACGGTCTCCTCTTTTCTCATTCGTATCCCGCTGCCACGGGAATAACCAGAGCAAACTCGTAAGCGTAGCCCTTCATTCTCTCAAGAAAACGTCAGACTTGCTCAGCCCAAATTTCCGACCAGCTCTCGGCCCCGATCTCCGTCTGAATGCGAACGCTCGGCTGACGTTCCGACCTCTGACGCCACAGGCTCACATGCACGTACCCCTTATACGGCCCCAGCTCCCGCTCTCTCTCCGCACGCTGGGGAGAATGCCCCTCCATAACCTTAGCAACCCCTCATCAGCCCGGGTATCGCTCATCTCGAGGCACTTGCAGCAATCCCAACCTGCGACTACTTCAACTGCCGTACGTCCACCTCTCCCTGGCTCTGGACCATAATCGATCATCGTCACTTTCTCTCTTACACTACTGTCGTAGCAGCAACAGCGCCAAGTATCCACCATGTCCGCTCAACCACCACACCCGACCCTCCTGATCCCAGGACCCATCGAGTTCGATGATGCTGTGCTGCAGTCTATGAGCCATTACAGGTGTGCACCATCTTTCCCGTACTCTTTCCCGCACTCCCACGTGGAGCTCCACCCTCATGCTTCCCCTTCCTGACGTCCTGGTCCTGTGTCACTGACGAACCTTGCTTTCTACAGTGAAAGCCACGTCGGTCCTGGCTTCGTCAACACCTTCGGCGAGGCTCTCTCGCAGCTGCGACAGCTTTTCCAAACAAAGGACACCAAGTCGCAACCCTTCGTCATCTCCGGCTCCGGTACTCTTGGCTGGGATCTTGTCGCTGCCAACCTCGTCGAGGCCGGTGAGGATGTCCTCGTTCTGGCCACCGGCTACTTCAGCAACGGCTTCACCGACTGCTTCAAGACCTACGGCGCCAACGTTACCGAGCTCAGAGCCCCTGTTGGCACCCGCCCTCAGCTCCCCGAGATCGAGAAGGCTCTCTCCGAGAAGAAGTACAAGCTTCTTAGCGTGACCCACGTCGACACCTCGACTGCTGTCTTGAGCGAGCTCAAGGATTTGGCTGCCGTTGTCAAAAAGGTTTCGCCCGAGACCCTCATCATCGTCGACGGTGTTTGCAGTGTTGGTGTCGAGGAGATTCTCTTCGACGATTGGAAGCTGGACGGTGTCATTACCGCTTCTCAAAAGGCCATTGGTGTCCCCGCGGGTCTGTCGATATCCATGTTTAGCGGTAAGGCCATGGAGACGTTCCAGAAGCGCAAGACTCCCCCCGCGTCTTACTTTGCCTCCTTCAAGAACTGGACCCCTGGTAAGTGCAGATACTCATTACGGACGCGGTAAGCTGCTAACAGGGCCAGTCATGCAAAATTACGAGGCGAAGAAGCCTTCCTACTTCGCAACCCCTTCTCCTCAACTGATCCACGCCCTTCACACTGGACTGTCCCAGATTCTTGCCCGCCCCTTGTCGGAGCGATTTGCCCGACACAAGGAAGTATCCGACAAGGTCAAGAAGGCTGTTGCGGACCTCGGCCTGAAACAGGTCGCAGCGAAGCCCGAAGACCAGGCAAACGGCATGACTGCCATCTACCTTCCCGACAGCGTCAAGGCAACCGAGCTGCTGCCCAGCTTGGCCAAGAAGGGCATCGTCTTTGCCGGTGGCATTCACAAGGAGATTGCCCCCAAGTATATCCGCTTTGGACATATGGGCGTCAGCGTGGTAAGGATCAACGGTACTCTGCAACAGTCGTATGAATGCAAAGCTAACGGACGCAGACGGATCCCAACCGAAAGGATATCGACAACGCCATCAAGGCCCTGCAAGATAGTCTTTTTGAGGTTGGATACCAGAAGCCTTAGAATGGTTCATCTGTCACATCCGGCGACTGCTTATCTAAATGGCCTGGAGCGTCGGAAAATATAAAATCCAACTTCCTCCAATTACAGTGCTTGAAATTACCATGGCCAGAGGGCTGAAATCGTAGAACAGCGCTTAAAGTGATGGGCTGTGGAAGTCACTCATGTACAGGGATGGTTGAACCGCGCGGGTTCGAATGAGGATGTTTCCCAGGCGAAATGATGATGAATCACGATGATTTGTTGTCCGAAGTCAATGAATGCTGTACGTATTTCCGTAATGGTGGGGTGAGGAGGGGTTTGCCAGAAGGCTGGGATGTCATTGTGATGTTCGGAGTAGTGGTACATGTATTGAGACTGGCGGCGCAGGTTCGCTATAGGGCGAAATGTTTCTGAGACTGTATCCGTACATCGACGCAATTTCGCAGACGCTTATGAGAGTTGACAAACCGTTGAGGCGTTGCTTACCTACGTAGACCCGCCGATTATAATGCTTGCTCGAGGTTTGGATTGTCAAGGTGAAGCCGGTGAAGTCGGTCAGCTACCAATGACGCGCAGCGCCATTCTTTTTTTTTTTTTTTTTTTTCGTAAGGCGGCAGGCAATGAGCTTTTAACACAGCTGGCCGAATTAACGTGGACTGTTGCTGGGCCCATCGTCAGGCAGGGTTCACCGTACCAGGTGATGCAGATAGAAAAAGAGGGGAAGAGGGGTGCTTGGGTAACCAACGCACACTAAGCACTATATACTGTACTTACCGGTGCTCTGTCGAGGCAGGTTGTTAGATCCACGTCAACATGCACCAGGGGCGAAAGTCTTCAAGCATCTGCCAAAGTACGGGCAGTAGCCCACTCCGACCCAAGGTTTACGCGCAGCTTGGAGTATCTACATTTTTAAGACCCGTTGGCGATTCTCGGTGAGCTGACACTTGATGAGATTACTGAAGACGGGAGGGCCCGTGGTGAAAAAAGAAGTAAGGTAGGTATCCTGTAACATACCTTACCTTTCCTTCCAGTAAAGGTACCTACCTAGTTGGAGAGGAAAGGAAGGTACGTAGGTAGGTCGCGTAGCGGTCTGGTGCTTTCTATAGGTAAGGTACGGATACCCAAAGTAGGTACCTAGACTTAGCGGGCCCAGAGGTTGGGTGCCGCAAAGCTCAAGGCAGTCTGTACCTAACCTATGGCAGGTATCGATACCTGTGGCTGGTGGAGTTTAGCGGGCGGCTGACAAAATTGGTTGTCCCCCGCCATCCACCCGTCTCTTTCGACCCAGGCTCTCGATAACCAATCTATCCTCGCCTTCACGCCAGGCAGACTTTCCACTCAATACTTCCTCTCTTGTCTCTTTTCCTTTTTCTCTCACCTCCATTGCACAGACTACCCACCTCTCGCGAACACCCGTCGGCTTCCTATCTTGGCTGCAAGTGCTTGTAACGCTCCCATCGACTTCGCGCCAGCGCACTCTTCGTCATTTTCCCCTCCTCGTAGGGTGCCCGCGAACCCAGGTTCCCCCTCACCCGTTGCTTTCTTGCGATCGAGATCGACCACCTTCCACCGCCTCTCCCGCCGAACCGCACCACCCGCGATGGCTATCACGATTCCGGAGCTGGACGACCTCGTCCGCTCCTTCTACGAGGGCCGCGGTGAACAGGTGCGCCGCTTTTTCCAACCGTCTGTGGGCTGGGATTTTTTTTGGGGCCAAGAGCTGACCGACCATTTCCTTTCTTATAGCAAAAGCAAGCGCAAGCCGCACTCAACCAGGTACGCCTCTGCACCCTTCGCCTTCGTCATATATCTATACATATCTGACAAATCGTTTCTGTGCAGTTTAAAGAGGACCAAGATGCTTGGCTTCTTGTCGACAAGATCCTCTCCGAAGCGAGCTATCCCCAAACGAAGTGTACGTTGAAGCGCGCGGGAGAGACATGGGCTGGGTTAACCTGCTAACTGAGATAGACCTGGGCCTGCAGGTTCTTGACAATGTTATCATGACAAGATGGAAGGTCCTCCCGAGAGACCAGTGTCAAGGTTTGCAGAATCAGCGCACCTGGGCCCCAAAGCTCTACTGACCCGACTAGGAATTCGCAACTTCGTTGTGCAGTTCATCATTCAGTGTTCTAGCTCCGAGGAGACCATGAAGGCTGAGCGCACGCTTCTCAACAAGCTCAACCTCGTCCTGATTTCCATCCTGAAGCAAGAATGGCCTCACAACTGGCCCACTTTCATCAACGAGATCATCACGTCGTGTCACTCGAGTTTGTCCATTTGCGAGAACAACATGGTCATTCTGCGCCTGCTGTCCGAAGAGGTCTTCGATTACTCCGCCGAGCAAATGACCTCGACAAAGACGCGAAACCTGAAGACCACCATGTGTGCCGAGTTTTCGCAAATCTTTACCCTCTGCCAGGAGGTCCTCAACACCGCCGATCAACCGAGCCTGGTCAAGGCTACCCTCGAGACATTACTGCGCTTCTGCAACTGGATTCCTCTCGGTTACATCTTCGAGACTCCCCTAATCGACACCCTCCGAACACGATTCTTGCCCGTTCCCGAGTTTCGCAACGTCACTCTCCAGTGCTTGACAGAAATTGGAGGTCTGCAGACCGGTGGACCTGGACAGCCGAATTCGTACGACGAACAGTTGGTCAAGATGTTCACCGAGGTTCTCACCACGATCGCCACCATCATCCCCATCAGCCTCGATCTCAAGTCAACGTACCCCAACAGTAACTCGAGGGATCAGGAGTTTATTCAGAACTTGGCACTCTTCTTGTGCAACTTCTTTGGCGTGCATCTCAATGTAAGGGACCACCCAGTTTCAAAAGGCACGAGACGCGCGTGCTAATTGTTTGGCAGTTGATCGAGAACTTGCCCAACAGAGACTTTCTCACTCACGGTCACTATTATCTCATCCGCATATCGCAGATCGACGATCGTGAGATCTTCAAGATCTGCCTTGACTACTGGCTGAAGCTCGTCCAGGAGCTCTTTGAGGAGATGCAGCAGCTGCCGATGACCGAACTCAACCCGTTAATGGGCATGGCTGGCGGTATGCCTGGAGCTGGCGCGCCAAACCCGACGATGCTCAACAACTACCCTCTTCGCAAGCACAAGTACAACGAGGTGCTGTCGAACCTCCGCACTGTCATGATTGAGAAGATGGTCCGCCCCGAAGAGGTCTTGATTGTGGAGAACGACGAGGGAGAGATCGTGCGAGAGTTCGTCAAGGAGAGTGACACAGTGCAGCTTTACAAGACCATTCGCGAATGCTTGGTCTACCTGACGCACTTGGACGTTGTCGATACTGAGAACATCATGACGGAGAAGCTCGCCCACCAAGTCGATGGCACTGAATGGTCGTGGCACAACTGCAACGTCCTCTGCTGGGCCATTGGCTCCATCTCTTTGGCGATGAACGAAGAGACAGAAAAGCGCTTCCTCGTCACTGTTATCAAGGATCTTCTGGGTCTTACAGAGATGAAGCGTGGAAAGGACAACAAGGCCGTCGTTGCCTCCAACATTATGTACATTGTTGGACAGTACCCTCGTTTCTTGAAGGCTCACTGGAAATTCTTGAAGACGGTCGTTAACAAACTCTTCGAGTTCATGCACGAGTCTCACGAAGGTAAGTTAAGAGCCCCAGTCGCAGGCATTCACGAGCTATATTGACTCCTCGCAGGTGTACAGGACATGGCTTGCGATACCTTCATTAAGATTGCGAGACAGTGCCGCCGTCATTTTGTCGCGCTCCAGCCTAGCGAGCAGGAGCCGTTCATTGAGGAGATTGTTCGTAACATGCACAAGATAACATGCGACCTCTCTCCTCAGCAAGTTCACACTTTCTACGAGGCGTGTGGATACATGGTAGCCGCACAGGGCAATAAGCACCAGCAGGAGCGTCTTCTGAGTGATCTGATGGCCATTCCCAATGCGGCTTGGGACGAGATTATCAAGCAGGCCCGAATCAACCCCATCATTCTCCAAGATGCGGAGACCATCAAGGTCATTGGCAACATTATGAAGACCAACGTTTCGGCTTGCACGTCTATCGGCCCTTACTTCTACCCTCAGATTGGTCGCATCTTCCTCGACATGCTCCAGATGTACCGCGCCACCAGTGAACTGATTTCTGAGGCCGTGCAGAAGCAGGGTAAGCATCACTCTTTTCTGGGTAGGAACTTCTAGCTGACACGAGAAAGGCGAAATCGCGACCAAGATGCCCAACGTCCGCGGTCTGCGTACCATCAAGAAGGAGATCCTGAAGCTTGTCGAAACCTATGTGGAGAAAGCCGAGGACTTGCAGGCTGTGCGCCAACAGATGGTCCCCCCTCTGTTGGAGTCTGTGCTGGTTGATTACAACCGCAACGTTCCTGGAGCTCGCGATGCTGAGGTCCTGAAGGCCATGTCCGCCATCATCACCAAGTTGTCTGCCCTGATGGAGGACCAGGTTCCGAACATCATGGAGAACGTGTTCGAGTGCACTCTCGACATGATCAACAAGGACTTTTCCGAGTTTCCTGAGCACCGCGTGGAATTCTTCAACCTGCTTCGGTCCATCAACCTCCACTGCTTCCCTGGTTGGTGCCCTGTCCCCTTCCCCGTTGACGGATGGAACTAACTGCCCCAGCGCTGCTGAAATTGGACAACCGCCAGTTCAAGTTTGTCATCGACTCTTGCTCTTGGGCCTTCAAGCACGACAATCGCGATGTCGAGGCTGCGGGTCTTAACATGTGCCTTGAGCTTATCAACAACATCGCGGAGAAGACTGACGTCCAGACCTCAAATGCGTTCTTCCAACAGTTCTTCATTACCATTTTGCAGGATGTCTTCTTCGTTCTCACCGACAACGATCACAAGGCTGGCTTCAAGACACAGTCTATGGTCCTGATGAGGATGTTCTACTTTGTGCAGCCCGCCGACGGCACCGCACCCAAGATTCAGGGCCCTATTTACAGCCCCGACCAGGCCGCGGCAGGCACTTCAAACAAGGAGTTCCTTGCCAACTTCGTGGCGAACCTGTTGCGTGGTGCTTTCCCCAACCTGCAGCCGTAAGTACCACCGCGAGACGGGATGTCAGGGCCCTTACTGACAGTCACGCAGTGCCCAAATTCAGTCCTTCGTAGAGGGTCTGTTCTCGCTCAACACACAGTACGACAAGTTCCGTCTCAACCTGCGTGACTTTCTCATCTCTCTCAAGGAGTTCGCGGGCGACAACGCGGAGCTCTTCCTGGAGGAGAAGGAGCAGCAGGAACGCGATGCCAAGGCAGCCGACCTCGAGCGACGAGGCAAGGTTGGCGGTCTGCTCAAGCCGTCGGAGCTGGAGGACGATGAGTTGTGACTTGCCCTAGAGTTGCGAACCGAGTACGCCCCTATGCGCGATTCTGAAAAGTCAGACCAGACTTTGAGAGAATTCCAGGGACGGGGAAACGAATTTGACGAGTGGGCGCTATACGGGCTTTGGCCGGAAGCCATGCGTCAAGGACTGGTCCACGACTCGCCAATCCCTGGCTCTGCGGCCCGTTTCAGTCCACTCACTGTGTAGTGATACCATCCATGGATAGATGACCTGATGATTGCAGGATAACCTTTCGCCGCCGTGAGGCCCCGCTGGCGTCGATACAGACAGGGCCGACTTATTTCCTTTCATTCATCTGGCAACGGAAAATGGTGGCAAGGGTCTTGGATGACCAAGTGCTCTCGTAGCGGAGCACAGGAATTCATGGACCCCACCGGTGGAGAGCGGAGGACTCTTGAATGAGCATTAAACCATACAAAAGCCATACAATAAGAACGGCTGGCAGCCGGATGTAGGTAGAGTTTTCTACGTAGGCCGATGCAGTAAATAGACTGCATTACCACTATCGTGGAACACACTCCATTCCGAACCCACAACAGATATACGCACGGCGTCGGCGGAATCGGGTCACAAGTCATCGAATACTGACAGCAAATACCATGTTTGTGACCAAGAGCTTGCCATATCCGGCACATGGGACAATGGCCAACCGGGCAGCGATTCGTTCCACGGAATGTCTTGAGCGGAATCAGCAGAAATTATCTGAACGACTCATGCGGGGCGCGTTCGTCTTGACGGACGTCTGGGCCTTCTTCCTTGTTGCTTGAACGGTTGTATTAGGGATGTATGGAAGAATTCGCACGAGTAGTTTGATTCTTAATTGTTAATGGTGCGATTGTGTAGTACGTAGGGAGTTGGCGGACAGGAAGCAATGAACAGATTTTTGTGTCGGTAAACAAAAAGGACAAGGGAAATTTTCAGCAAGATGACAGACCTGATGGACAGCGACCTGAGGTGTGCCACGTTTCGGGCCGGCCGTCGTCCACTGGAGGACCGAGAGGGGCCGCTCCGCCGGGCGCTAAGCCCGGACACTAGCGGAATATGTCAACTACATGCGACAAAAATGGCTGGGCACGTGTCGAAACACCGTTTCAAGTCTCCACGACGGCACCATCGTCACAGTACCTATTGAAACTGGCAGCGGAAATCCGGGCACGGAATAAACACAGGCAGTCGCCGTGCCGTCCTTTCTCTTAAAATTCGCAACAAGAGCCAATTGATCGCCCACACGTCCGGCGCCATGAGCCATCAGTCCGTTGCTGGGCAAAGACCCACGATATGTCTGGAGCAGGGAACGTATGTCGGCACGACAGTCACCGACGAGATCCCCCGCGCAGTCGAGGCGTTCCTTGGGGTTCCCTACGCAAAGTGCAAGCGCCTCGCCCGCGCTCAACCACCACCGGCTTCCGCAGAGACGTTTGATGCATCCGAGTACGGACCCGTCTGTCCCTCTGCAGATCCCTCTTTGCCAGCGGACGAAGAGAAGTGCCTCGGTGCAAATGTTTTTCGACCCGCTGGCGGGGGACACGAAGACGTGAAGAAGCTTCCGGTTTTGGTGTACTGTCACGGTGGGGCCTTCAACTTTGGTCGCGGGCAGGACAGGAACCTCGCCGCGTTTGTGTCGTTTGCCCGGCGCGACGTGGTCGCTGTGAGTTTCAACTACCGCCTGGGACCGCTGGGCTTTCTCCCCTGCGGTGCTGGGAGGGATGGAGGCGTGTCGAACTTGGGGTTGCTCGATCAGAGGGTGCTGCTGGAGTGGGTGAACGGGAACATTGCCGCGTTTGGGGGTGACGCGGAGGATGTCACGGTAATGGGCTTCAGTGCTGGCGCGCACTCGGTACGTCATTCGCATAAGTGTCTTGTTTCTTTCTTCTTCAGATCTGACATCGTTGCAGCTTGGCCACCATCTCCTTTCTCAACCCTCGCGGCGTCTCTTCCGCCGCGCGATCCTGGAGTCAGGCGCCCCGACAGCCCGCTCCGTCCTCTCGGCAGCACACCCCCGCAACGAATCTCACTTTGCAAGCTTCCTTTCTCACCTATCTATCCCGCCAGAAGAAGCCCTTTTTCGCTTGCGGTCCGTTCCTCTACCAAAGCTTCTCCAAGCCTCCCTGGCAGTCTGGTCCGAAAACGCACCGTCGGTCCAGTGGCCGTTCCAGCCCTCAATCGACAACGACGTGATCCCAGACCTCCCCATCAACACCTGGCTCTCCCCTTCCGTCCCCTCCCCGCCTCCTCTCATCACCGGCTTCAACACCTCGGAAGGAACGATGTTCGTACCGGCAGACGCCTCGTCCCCGGCAGCGTTCAAAAGTTTCTTCGCATCCCTGATCCCCGCCCTCACCTCCTCCGACCTCGAATCGCTCGGCGGGCTCTACCCTCCCGCCTCGTCCTACGCACCACCGCCCACGCCAAACCACGGCAGCGAGTTCCGGCGCCTGGCGCACGCGTACGGCCACTACGGCTACATCGCACCCCTGCTACACTCGGCGCACTTTGCCTCGAAAAAGGGCGCGCCGGTGTGGGTGTACGAATACGCGGCCCACGCGGACCTCGGCGCCGCAAACCACGGCGACCACGTACCCGCCGCCACGCGCGATGCAGACGTCCTCTCGCCGGAGCGCACGCCGGGGTTGTGGGCCGTGTCGGAGGCGATGCACGGCTTCTGGTCCTCCTTCGTCACAGGCGAGTCCGGAGCGGGTCCTAATGAGTTGCCCAACAGCAGCGGCGTGGAATGGCCCCGTTTCATATCGCCGTTTGGCGATGTCGCGGGGGGTGGGGGGGATGACGTGCCCAGGGACGACGACGAGGTGGGCGAGACGAGGGGCAAGATACTGGTTTTTGGCGAGGGCAACGACGAGCTCATGGGCCGACGGGGCCAGCGCCGTCGCGGAATCGTCGCGAGGGTGAGGACGCTGACCGTGGCCGAGGTGAAGCAGTTCCGGTTCTGGTGGGATCGAGTTGCGCTGAGCGAGGGCACGGGAGGCGTCGGGTTGAACGGCCCGGAGTCGTCGCTTTTGTAGATGTGACAGAGGCAAAGGTTTACCGACAGAACATCACAGTAAAATGACAGTTGATAGACTCGACAAAGGAATTACTCATTCACACATTTCTAGAAAACTTGGATCCAGGATGCGGTCCCGATCATCTCGACTACTTATCCCCACTGTTTTTCAAAAACTTTTACTTTTTCTGTTGCCCCTGTCGTCGAGACAGTCCTGTTCGCTTTGATCAGGACATCAGTAGTTTGCACCGCCTGTGCGCCGTCGTTCTATGTACACCACATCAAATTGCAGCTACATCACAGCGCCCTGGGTGGCCTTGGCCGAAAAACGTCCGAAAAAAGCGGTATGTGGCGGTATAAATCATGTGCGTTGAACGAATGGCGGACTCCATACTGCACCGTCGCAACGTTTGTGGAATAAGTGCAGAGCAGGTAGCACAGGTGGAGGATATTAATGACGTAGAGTTTTGTTTTATAGGCTTCGTGGTGGCTGACGTATACGATGAATGTGTAGTAGATCCATCGCGCTGCGTCTGATTCTCGACTTGGAGACGATGATCTGGCGGTGGAGGAGGATGGGTATCTTTAGAACAGAACTCCAGTAGACCAATAAACAACAAAAGGGAAGCGTGCTCGGGCAACTTTATCTAAAAGTTTTGCGAGATGCCTGCGTTCTGCTGTTGTGGGTAGTGCGAGGGGTTCTCGATGCGGGTGTTACGACGAGCTGGGTTGTCGCGGATGACGGGTTGGCCGGGAAGCTCGGTGGGGCGGTCACCGTAGGAGTTTTCCGAGTAAGGGTTGTTGCCGTACTGATCGTATGGGTTGCCGCCGCTGTAAGCCATCCCGATTCCTCCGTCAGAAGTATCGGAACGGTTACCGGCGCTGTAGGAAGACGATGCGTTGGAGGGTCCGCGCTGAACGCCTGCTCCCCTGTTCAAGGCTGCCGAAGGGCCCATGGCACCTAGGATTTCGCCGTCGGGCGAGTACGAACCATCGGCGATCAGGGGCTCTCCTGAACGGGTGTCAGTGCCGCGTGTTGGCGACGTTGTGTCCGAGCAAGCCGCACCTGTGTTGCCTCCAGACATGGTTGTAGAAGCCTTGCGTCCGGTTGATCCAGCGAGAGTGGTGGTGCCCCAACCGCGGTATCCGGCCGACCCATCTTCCTTCATTTCGTAAGAACCGCCATCTCCAAGCGAGGGGATGGTCGGGTCGGCATTGGGGTTGTAGGCGTAGTCCTCGACCTCCTTGCGACGCTCCTCCTCAGCAAGCTTGCGCTGCTTCCTCTTTCTCCAGAAGTAGAGACCGGCCAGGATGAGAAGGGCGACAGCAGCGATGGGCACAACGACAGCAACGGCGATGGTGCCACCGTTGCCGAGACCGCCTCCGGAACCACTGCCGGAGCCGGAGGAACTGGTAGAAGACGCGGTTGCGGAAGAGCTGACAGAACTGGGGTTCTGAGGACTAGCCTGGGTTTGGGTGATGTAAGTGATGATGGTGCTGGTCTGTCCCCCAGGCTGCGTGGGTGTCACAATAATGGTCGTACCCACGACGGTCGTCTGTCCTCGCTCGGGGGAGGTCGTTGGGGCCTGGGTTTGCTGTGGAGTCGTCGTCTCGGCGGGCTGACTTTGCTGTTGTGTAGTCGGGGCCGCAGCTTGGGAAGTGCTCGCAACGGGAGCCGGAGTCGACTGCTGGCTGGTGATTAAAGTAGTAGGGACGGGGGTGTTTGTTTCGGCAGGCGGTGCGCTGCTGACGGGAGCTGCGCTTGATTGCTGCACGGTGGGCTCTGGGGTGGCTGCCGGTGCCGTTGTCGCCTCCGCGGCCGGTGTGGTCACGTTAGTTGACATGGTGTTGTCCTGTCTCAACAACAGTTGCGGAGATTGACTATATGGTAGGGACATGTCAGCGACATTCAATGTTGATGAATGTTTGCATGGTGAAAGGTTGAACAAGGGATGATGGGAAGTCCACGAGCGGGGGAGATGGGACGACGGGGAGCGGGCCCGACGAAAGAGGCAGGAGCCAGATTCAGTCATGTTGCAACACAGCAATTGTGTGCATAGAAGATGTGTTTGCGCACTGGGAGGCAACGTGATCTGCAGAGGCGCCGGAGCGCACTCGGCAAGATTTGGAAACACAACGTAGGACAACCAACCTCGAATGAAAGAGATTCGCTCGCGCAACTCGTAGAGCGGAGTACGGGGTGCGCCAATCCACAGGCGAAGCGAGGTGAGAGCAAAGGGCAGAAGTGCGTGCGCGTCGTGGATATTCGAGAAGCGCACAGCGGCGTAAAAACAGGTTTCTCGAAGGCGTTTGGCGAATGGGTGAATGCCACCTCGCGTGGGAGAAACACCAAAAAGAAGCGCGGGTTCGTATGTGGCTCGGGTGCGGCGGAGGTCGAGGTCGACGTTGTCTGTAACTTGCGAAAAAAGTCGAAGGGAGATCCTCGCGTTTGAGCTGCGACGTGCTCAGACAGGATGAACGGTCGATAATTGGCGTGGGTGGCTGAGTCAGGTTCAGGTGGTGGCAGCGGGAGCAACCAAATCGGAGACCGTCTTTCGACTATTGGCGGGTTCGGCGGAGAATGAGACGGCTGGGAGGGCGGGATCCAAGATGTAATAGTCGATCCGAAGTGAGCAGAGATGATTAATTGTCGCCGATGATAATCAGGCGAAGTTTTTCGTTGGGTAAGCAACTGAACAAAAAGAAGGCGAAGAGGAGAGGAAAACAGGGACGGATAACCAAGTGACAAGAAAGTGGGTGAGACGGAAAGGGAAGTGGTTAAGGGATGGTAAGTCGCGAGTTCTTGGAAGTGTGTCGACTACTTGCTGCAACTGCCAATACGGTCCAGTCCAATCCAACCCAATGAAGAGGGATACTGAGCAAATGGCAGGGGGATGAGGGTATTGGAAAAAGACGGCGAAGGGGAGGGAGAGGGATGGTGAGGGACGCTCCGAAGGAGCAGGACAGGAAGCCGGGAATATGTATGTTTTGAGCAAGTGAGATGGCAAGTGGACCTCCTTCCCTTGCCTTCCCTGCCCACTACCACCCCAGAGAGTGCGACCACGACGACACCCCAACCGGGGGTGACTTGCTCTTGCTGGATTGCTCTGTATTAGTTTAGAGCGTCAGTATCCGTACTAATCCAATGCTTGCAGCTTAAGCCTCAGCCCGTGAGCGAGAGGCCTGCGGGAGGTGCAGCTGCGCAGGTACTTACTGTAGGCGACTGCCAGATAAGGTACCTAAAGAGGTACTCAGTAAGCCCGAGGGCAGGTGCACCTTCCCATGCCTTTCCTTCCTTAGGTAAGGTACCCACGTACGGATACCTACAATTGGTGCCTTTCTTTGTATCGTGCACCACGATGTGGTCAAGTAGGTAGGTAGCCTTCGCAGGTGCAGACGGAAATACCACCACTCAACATCTTCTCGCAATGACCCATTCTCTTGTCAAGCTTGCCCGTCACCACCATCTCGAGTCCTTACACTACCTAGTCCACGGGTCTGCCGTGAACCTGAACCTGGGAAGGGCCCATCTCACCGTGGGGCACTCAATCATGGTTTGCGTCTACTATGCACGGAGTACACCTGCCTTCCTCGGGCACCTACATGCGGAGTACTCAGTAATTAATAGGCCGTCCCAAGTGTTCATCGCCGGCACATCACTCGCGTGTCTGGGAAAGAACCTGGCTGCAATTGTACGATCTGCAACTCAAGCGCCGCCAGCATGCCACGTTACAGCGGGTACATCAAGGTCCTCTTGACCAACGCCAGAGTTTTCAAAGAAAACCATCAAACACCCACCTTCCGTACACGAAGCACGAAGCAAGAGTGTGTTGTGTCTCAGTTATTTCGATGAAGGAGCGGCACATAACCGTCGAAATTGCGAATCGCTGTGATAGCTACCCTCTTTGGCTCGCAAGGCCCCCTACACAGTTGGAGCCTCGAGGGACCCTTGCCCGCACAAAAGCCTAAATGGCTTAGAAGCCGCCAGAGAATGCAACAGAGCTCGGTCCTTGAAATGATCAAGACGAGGCCCGCGTCATGAGAGCTCCTGAGGGAATGTCCACTCCCATTGTTCATATCAGAATCCTCTCGGAAGGACTCGACTTTCGCAGCACCCAATTTGCCGTACGTTCCAAACACCGCGATAACTCATTTCCTTGCAAGACTGCCGCCATGAGGAGGCAGGACGCGACATGTCAAACGCGACGCCCACTGGGCGTGCAGCCGAGTTTCACCTCTTCCGCTGCATGCTGTTACACGCACTTCTGCTTGAGAAGTGTACAGACGAAGACGCGGCCCCGCGATGCTGTGGGTTGCTCTCGGCACCTGCTCGGTCGGTCCTTGCTCGCTCCTTTGGCGGCGCCTTGGAGCAGCTTCAGTTCTTCATTGGGATTCGTGAGTCGCTTCGCCTCGCCGCTCTGTGCGCTCCGCTCGTATCCAGAGTGACCACTCGCCCCGACGCGGGTGACTGCTAATTTCCCTAACTTGTGCTACCCTGCATTGCTTCAAGGACCGCAGGCTCTTACCGGTTAATCACGCCGGGCGCCAAGCCTGACGAGGCCAGCCAAAGACCCAACCATTACGGACACAGAGTCCTGGCAAGGAACAGGGAGGGGGGATGGAAGAAGCGTCAGAGCCCGAGCGCCTATCGTCGGAATGCAAAGTTGATTGCATCTTCTCTGTGTCTTTATTGGACACAACATTTCGTTTCGATTGTTTTGGTTAGGCAATCAACCTCACATCTCTCCCTGAAATTCCTCTGTTCAGCCGAGAGGCTCGTCGACGAGTGATTTCGCCTCTGCAGTGGGCGCTTGTGGACCGCTTCGTATCCCAAAAAGAATATGGCGGCTGATCGTCGGTCCTGTGCTTCTTCTTTTTCTCCGCCAGAAGTGAGAACCGATTCGATCTGCTGTGCCTGCACAGCGGTCTCAGGCACAGCGGTCTCAAGATGGAGTGGTATGGCGTCAAAGGCGGGCTTCGTCGTGGTCAGATCGGCACCAGCTCGACCCGCTTCAACTCTGCGCAAAAGTTGCCATCACACGAGCGCAGCGATGGTGTAGAGGAGCTCGGTGAGCCAAGCCAGTCAGGAAACCCGGCCGGTGCTGTGACGATCGGCGACCGCGCCGGCAGCCCATGTCGGGTAACGAAACCGATTTCGCCTCGTGGAAGACATGACTACGGAGTCTTGTCGGCCGGGGTTCTTGGCAGCACGTACTGCGTACGTAGTATTCGTCAGCCCTCAATCGTCATGCCATCTCTTTCAATCATCCAGCAGCGCTCCGTCTTCCGCTGCTCACCTCATTGGGTCAACCTTAGTGTTACTTCCCGCCGACTCAGCTGGCGACCACCTTGAACTCTCGTGCCATCCCTACCACTAAGCACGAGAAGCCGATGGCTTGTTTAGAAACCTTCCCTGCATCCGTCCGTCCTATGTTTCCGTCTCAGACCAAGGCCAGAAGAACCTCGGCAACTTCGCCAGCCGGAGTATCAAAGCACTTTCCCCGTCTGGCCTTTGCATCGGAACATTTTTACTTCTGCTGAAGATTCAGAAGCATCTTTGGCTTGCGTGGTCGCTAGCCCGTCTCGCTCGAATGTTAATACCTCTGTGCTGGCACATATACCCCAATGACGTCCACCCCAGCTCAGCCCTGGCACTTGCGAGTAGCAGCATCCCCTCCGTATACCAAGGACTGCTGGAGTTTGGCACCACATCACCATTTTCGGCGAGGTTTATTTCTTTGCGGATCAGCAACAAGTGGACCCACTCTGCAGAACGTCATGTTCCCCTCAATTCTCTCCACTATTCAGCCAGGGCGGCAGACGGGGAAAAGGCTTCACCTCTTCTGGAATATCTTCTGGTATGCGTGTACTTGTATGTTGGAGCCCTGTCGAGCCTAAGCCAGCCTCGTGACCATGCTTCATCCGACCATGGTCCAGGGCGTCTGCACATTCCCCCTCGTGCCCCTCTTCGGCTCAACCTTGACGATGGCAGTGCCGGCCTGCTGGGTCAGCCCTCGCAGCTAGCTGGATAGCTTCACGTTGTGTCACGCCAGCCGACAACATTTGCATTTTCCGGGCTCCTTACCAAAACCCTAAAGCCCGCTTGTCAAAACCTCTCTGCTCGATCTGGCCCTCGCACCGCCGCCAGCCTCATCAGCCCGCATGTGGCACTGCAGAAGGTCGCACGACAACTGCATATCGATTTGAATGCAATTCGCTCATCCGCCTGCCAGATCCGCGTCCCTACAGGCTGTCGGGTGTCGACCCGGAATGGTATCAGCGGGCGGTGTTGAATTCCGGGTGCGAGTGCCACCCCCTACACAGCGGCTCTTCTCCCATTCGGTTCTTTGTGCCCTCGCATGGTCTCTTTTTCCTCGCTGGAAGAAACGCGGGCTCAACGTCCCGGCGCTTAATTAGCTTGCTGTTATACTAAAACAACAAAGGCACACGGGCACATTGAAAAGAAATGTCCTAACACGTCACGGTGCATGGCTGCGCGGACTTCTGACCGCAGCCGATTCCATCCCATTTCTAGCGCAGCCACCGTCCATCCCATTAGCTTTGCCGTACGGTAGTGGTCGGAAGCTCGCTCCTTGCCTATAACGCCACCGACTGCAAGCGCAAACCAACCACACCGTTTTTTACAGACAAGTGTTGGATGTAAAAATAGACTCTGGCATGATGCTTCCCGTGTCGGTGCCGAGAATGGCATTCACGGAATTCTGCTTCTTTGCTTTGGATAATTGGGACGGACAGCAATCGCCGCATGATTCCCCTTGTGGGAGGGTCGCCTTTTCGGCCAGTCCCGTAATCGCGGCAGCATCACGAAATGAAGCGACTGCCTTCCTTCGCTGACTCGCAGGAATCCTTGGCTGATACTCGGCTGATGTTGAGCCTCAGTCAGCGCCTTCGGGATGATCGTCTGACGTCCGTGTTCAGCCCCGTCCGGGCGACGGATCCGGGCTCCCGGCGGTGGCGGCGGCTGTGCCCGCGCTTTGCTCCACTATTCCCCGGTAGTCATGGGGCCCGGGGCCTGAACACGGAGGAGCGGCCTTTGCTTCCGTGGTGCTGGCAGCCTGGCCGCTAACTAGACATTGTGCCATTCGAGTGCGAAGTGAATCGAAGAGACCTTGGAATGCCTCTGCTCGCATATAGGGAGGGGGTGGAAGACCTGTTGAAAGGAATGGGGCATGCTTAGCTGTTGCCAGCTGCGCTGAGTAGGACACTAGGCTGGGACACGACCGTCGGCGCGCGATCCTCGGAATGAATCAACGTCGACTTTCTGAGAGCGCAAAGGGTCATTTCACTGGTGCAGAGGAAGGAAGTATAACCGTGTAGTGTGGTTTGGGCTGCTATCGGGTACCACACGACCGAGTGGCTGGCTGCTTCACCCAGATTCAGTGAAATCACTCAAGTCGCATATTCCGAATGCCTCGCAACCATCGCTTCAGTACGAGAGGCCATATTCCATGAACAACCGGAAAGCATCCTTCTTCGGTCACTCTGTTGTAGGAGCTGGTTTGTACGCTCACTGGATCGACATCTTTGTGTGCTCAGTATGAATAAACACCCAAGTTGGGGTAAACTACTAATACGCCGTCGAATTATGTAGCGGTCCATGTGTCAAAGTGACCTCCGAACTTGGCACACGTGGAACCTATCTCGTGTATGCTTTTGTTTCTGCTAAACAGTATCCTAACTGCAGCTTGCGTACCCAGCAGTCCAAGCCGTTCTCGAAGCCAAGTATCCTTTGCCCGCTCCAAAGCACACGAGGAACAAAGAGGCCATCAACTTGCAAAGTCTCACAAAAAAAGACATGACATTTGGCTGGGTTGGGGAAAATACTGCCACAACATTCACGCACTCTTGTTATGAGTGTATGACAAGATGGGGAGACGAGGTCTCATGTCGGTCACGTTGACGCGGACGACAGCTACGCAATTCCACAAGAACCATTACAGTGCTCGCGGGAAGCAACCACTGCTCGACTTTGAATCAAAAAAGGATCCGCGCACAACTGCAAATTCGACGTCGAGTCCTGCGCCGCCGCGTTTACCCCGATAATCATCGCAGAATCAGCAGAAGCCATAAAAAAGGCAGAAGCGGAATTCACACACGCGCAATGAAGAGAAACCCCCACGATCTCATGTCGTCTACTGAAGGATCAAACTTTGAGCAATGGCGAATGGTTGCTGCAACCAACCAACCCCTTGAGCGTTCAAAGGCAATATATATTACAGGTCTGACGCGAGGCTAACAATGTTGATCGTGGAGAGTCTGAACGACTAGTCGGCTTCGATGATCGCAACTCAGGGCTTGGGCAACAGTTCGACTTGAAGCAGAAAAGGACATGTGTATGGAAGCCATCGCCTCTCGAGACTTGGACTAGAGGAGACACTCGGCGACCGAGTGTCTATGCGAATACATGTATCTGCCAGTGACAGCCTGTTTGCCGTTGCAAAGGGCCGACCATTGAATCAATGTCCCGTATCATGGTGGTTCCGCCAGTAGGTTGACCAAAAAAAAAAAAAAAGAGCGATTGTAAACAGATCAACATAGATGACAGCTCGCGAATATAGGCGCCATTATCTATGTGGTCTCAAGTATTGCAGACATGTGGTCAGTTTTTGTGGACACACATTTTATCAAGTCGCCGCTGACAAGGCGCGTCACTTAGTTGCGAACAAGGCTTCATCTACGTATGTAGTATTCATCATCTAACTGATGCTCCACGGACGCGGCTAGGCAGGCCGTCCGCGATCCGTTTTCTATATGCAAGCTCCTCCTCGCGGACGAGACGAGGGAAGAATATATAATAGTTGTCGTGACCCTAGTTACTCCACGCAGCGAAACGGAAAAAATAGGGTGTAGTTTGATCAAAACACAAAAAAACATTAGCAGTATGTCGCTACTAAATGCGAAAAGAAATAACACCCTGATGCTGCAGCAACCTCTCGGAAGGACTCAAAAGGTCTTTCATTGTCGTCTTCGTTTGCCCGAATTCGTGTACATGAACCCTACGTGCGAATATGTATGCGTGCAAAAGTCGTGACCGTAGATTCGGCGCTGCCGTATCAATACGCGGAAAGCAATGTAATGATACCAACAATAAAACGCCAATGCTTTTTTGTTTCTTCCTTCTTTTACCGCGTCATATCCCATGACGGCTTCAGCTGGTCCTGGAGGGCGGCTGGCGAGAAGACGGCGTCACCCGGCAGACGGCTGACTCTGCCGGCACCGCTACGAATGGCCGCCTGGTTGACGGCAGAGAGACCGCTGCGGTTGCTGCGGATACTGCCGGCGTCGCTCATGTTATCGTTGTCCCTGAACTTCCGAGGGGGCGCGAAGTCAAGGCCGGTAAAGGTCCCTGACTTTCTCAACGAGTGTCTAGGTTGCAGTTAGTACATGTGGGATGCCGGTGAACTTCGTGGGTAAGACTTACGGGCTCGGCATAGCAGGCATATCCTCGAAGCTGCTAACCAACGGAGAGTGGATGACCTTTGGTTGGGCAAAAGGCCTCCTCTCTCCGGCCGGGCTCTGGGAGCGACCGCGGGCACGATCGGCAAAGGTCTCGGGGGGAGCGAAGTCGAGAGGATTGATGGCAAAGCTATCGTCCTTGATCTTGGACGGGTTGGGAAGGGTGGTGAGATCAGCCGGGGGAGGTCCTCTCGGCTTCTGCCGAGGTCCCATACGGTTGGACATGGAAGAGCCGGGTCGGGGGGTGTACTGGCTTGACATGTCAGAGCCTCTTCGGGAAGGCCCCAACCGGCTAGACATTGCCGATCCGGCACGAGGCGGCGGGGGCCCACGTCCCCTTGGACCGGGACCGGGGCTGGCCATACGACCACCCATAGAGCCGTGGATGACTCTAGGAGGAGGCGGGCCACGGAAACGAGACGCGCTGGGCGGCGGAGTCATGGCGCGACGCGTAACGGGCTGAGCGTAGGGCATCACGAACGAGTTCGTCTCTGGGTCGAAGTAGGCATCACCTCCAGGACCGCCCATGTAGCTTGGATCGACGTCCTCATAGTACTGAGGTCCTCCCTGGGGAGGAGCGCCGCGACGAGGTCCCATTGGGGGAGCGCGAGGAGGAGGCTGCTGACCACCGGCGTTGGGGTTGTCGGGGTCAAAGTATTCCTTGTAGAAGGATCTGATTCTGTTGGCACGCTCTTCGGGATCCTCAGATTCCATGACCTCGTCTGGGGGAAGGGGGCGGAAGCCGACAGAGAGTCTCTTGTTGTCTTGTGCCGGGATACCGAGTTGGCGAGACTCGCGATGGTCGTTTACCTCCGCGGAACGTCTTTGAGATCGACCCCGTTCTTCATAGTCGTAGTCATGGTCCTGTTTTTGGTCGTAACGGTCATTATAAACATTCGTTTCCTCGGGCACAATGGCTGGAAGGGTCGATGGGGCTCCGTCCTTCTGGGGGCGAGGGCTCGAGGGAAGAGAACCGGCAGGGGGTGAGGAGCGGTGAGTGGGAGTGGAGAAGCTCACATCGTCCAGGCCGAGGCCAATAGCAGGCTGAGACGGGGCCGGGGCCTGGGCTGGGTCCGCCTTTGCCGGACCAGGGAGGTCAGCCGCAGAAGGAGCGGTGTCCGCCTCCCGGGCTTCGGGGGCGGGCGGGTTGGCTGCAGGAGGTCGCGGGTTGCTTGGGAGGCCCTTGCGGGCAACTGGAGCGGGCTCCGGGAGATCGGGGATCTGAGGAAGAGACGATCTGGTTCGGTCGTCCGGGTACGGCACAGTCTCGATCTGAGGGATGATGGGCTCCGCGATGAGGGGACTTCGGATGGCGGGCGACGTGGGAGTGGCGATGACTGGTGAAGCAACCATGGGCGAAGTAGGCGAGAGGATCTCGGGTGCGGGAGAGCCGGATCTAGACTTGGGCGTGGCAAAAGGATCGGTTGACGCACGGGGAGGCCTGGGAAGAGAATTTTGTCTGGGAGGCAGGGTGCTCTGGGTCATGCTGGAGCCGCGTTTCTGGCTTGTCGAGCGGCTGTACATGGAGCCTTCTGGCTTGAAGGATCGGATCGAACCGACCTCGCTGCCGGTGTAGTGAGCGACGGGGCGGTACGGGTCTTCGTTGTTGTGGAGGGTTCTCGCGAGAGAGTGAAGAGACTCGCGTGAGCTTTGCAGGCCAGGAGGCAGCAGATAGGGACTGGACAGGTTCATGTCCATGGACAATTGGCGCTTCTTGGTGTCGACTCCCATTCCCTTTTCGCGGAACATCATGCTCTTGCGCTTGGCTTTGCCGTTGCCACCCTTGTCGGAGCTGGCCTCACCCAGACCGAAATCCAAGCCTCGGTTCGGGTCGTTGAGGTCCTCCTGTGCCTGCTTCTTCATGTTCCTGCGGTGGAAGTAGAACAGCAGGAAGAGTGCGCCGACGAGAGGAACTCTAGGTATTGTCAGCTTACACTTCGTGACGACCCAATAGCTCTCAACCTACGCGACACCAAGAGCGATAGGTAGACCCAATGTCGATGGGTTGACAGGCTTCTCGCACTGGCTGGCGGATCCCGTACATTCTGCCGCTCTCGCCCGGATGATGCGGGAAGCAAGTCGGAGAGGCGCAGAGCGAGTGGGCGGCGGGACGACAGGATTGACGTCCCGGATGGGAATGCGGGAGCCCATTACGTAGCCATTGGCGTTGGAAAATGAGGAAGCCATCGGGGGTTGTGTAGTTCGACTGTCCGCCGGCAAATGTTCGTTTTGAAACTGCGTCGACTGTCGATCTAGCGGTGATCTCGTTCCTTTTCCTAATTTGTCTTCTAAAACACCATAGCCTCTCCTCCAGGAGGTCGTGTTGATCGGGACGTGAATCGAAGAATGCCGAATTGGAAACCTAGCAACAAATAAAGTTGCAAATTCGAACCGAACCGTGCCGTCGAAGTTGAGCAATGCCCGGTATTAAAGCGAGCGCCGGGGAAAATGAGTGAATCCGCTGACGAACGACGGACGGGTCAGGCGGTATCTAGTGTTTGTTGTGTATCTGTAGAGAGCGACTTTCGAGCTTGACTATCGGATTGACAATGGGCAGTGAATCAAACACCTATCGAATCCATTCACACAATCCAAACAGAACGATAAAAAAGAGTGACTCGCCCGCTGGCAGGCTGTATGTTTGGATTGTGGAAAGGCGGAGATGTCACTGACTGGCCAAGGAGGATCAGAGTAACGACCGACGACGATGTGGGAGAAAGAGAGTGAAAACGAGAGCAAGTCCCTTTTGGGGGTGACCAAAGGCAAAAGAACGGGCACAGGCTCAGGCACAGCACAGCGCAATGAAGGCCATCAAGCGAAGCGAAGCGAAACGAACCAGAGGAGCGAACGAACGGGGAGAGAGAGAGGAGATTGAGCACCAACGAACGGCTGGCTTGCTGGCTGCTAGCTCCTAGCCTTACCCATGCCCACAGCCCTGACCTTGACCCTGACCACGACAGTGATCCTTGACCCTGCCTGTGCATCTCTGCTTCTGCTTCGATGGGGTGGGATGCCTGGCTGGGCCACGGCCTTTCCACTTAAAAAGCCTGGGGCCTTGCCAGACAGAGGAAGAAAGGAGTGGAGCAAACTACAGGCTGGTTCCCTTTCCTTCCGCAAGATACTGTGGAGACAGTGTACAAGCAGTACCTACCTATAGGATGACAGGTTGATGGATGTGGTTAGCCAGAGGAGCCGTGGACGCTGTCCTATCGCTTACAGTGTATGAGAACTACCGCCATCGTACCGACTTTGATAGCAAAGATCGAAGAGAAGCCACTGGGAGCAGGAACTGTTGTAGAAGGCAGACCGCAATCACTGCATATTGGTCAGTGGTGTTGGGTAAAAGGGGGATGGTGCCTGTCAAGTTTGAGATGGCGGACCGGGGTATGATGGTGGTTGTACTTTCAGTTTCGTACCTTACCTGACTGGGTGGAGCTGTACTAATGTGGGGACGAGCGAATGAAAAGCAATTTCATCAAATGAGCCGGGGCTGGTGCGACTTTTTTCTTCCTTGTCTCTCTCGTCTCTCTCGGAGACTCCTTGATTGTTCCTTACGAATAGCCGCTCTACTATGTACTGTGTATTGTTATCATGTGCTTGCACTGTTGCAACGTACGTCAGGTGGGTACTTCAGGTAGGTGTTTGTTGAACCACTTCACCCTCTGTTACTTACACAGTACGGAGTTCCCAAGGTTCAAACCACAAGCCAGCTCTTATTGCCAACGGCAATTCCAGTCCATAGTAGCCTCGGAGCTCCTCCTTCCTTCGGGCAATCCATCACCATCGATGCACTGTAGTAGCACAGACTGGTGTGCGGACTGGCCCCCTTCCACGAGCGTTGCACTAAAGCAGGTACACGACACACATGTACTTTGGTACGTAGTACAACATGGCGGGGACCCCCTCGCCTAGCGCAGGGATATACTGCAGGAACGCGCCCCTCCCTTACCATTGGGAGCTCCAGCAGGTGGACCGCGCAAGAAACGAACGCTGCAACTTGTAACGGACGATAGCTACAGGCCCGGCTTGTGTTTCGGCTGTTACGCACTAGGTACGGATAGCATAGTCTGGAGGCGCATCTAACAGCTGTATTCAAGTGCAAATCGGCCTCAGGATGATGCTACAGAGCACGCGACTGCCGCTTCCTAGCAGGAGTCAAAAGCAAGAGGACAAGGCATGCTCAGTAGCCCTTTTTCGCGGGGGGGAGGAAGGGACGATAAAACCCAGGGGCCTGCCTGCCTACAAGCACACTACATAGGTACTGTGTAGTAGTACCTCTTCACCAGCGAGCTTGTGAACCTGGTCTTTTCCACTCACCCTTCGGTAAACCCGCAAAACTCAGCAGACCTCTGTCATCTGTCCGTAACGCCATTCATCCAACAACCGCCTCTCCATTGTGTTTTCCGTCTCGCGCAGCCATGCTGCGAGACGACACTACACCATTCCAGCAGCGGCGCTAAGCTTGACCATCTGCCCGTTGCGCTAGTGGCCTCACTGGCTTCTAGATCCTCGGTGGCTGTCTCTCGATCGAGGCCGGTCTCACTTTAACCCCAGCAATAAGCCGCTGTCTACACGCCATACTGTGTATACCTACACTATCCATGCCGCGTACCAAATACTGACTATTGGTAGGCAGTGCGGACACGCGGCGTATCGAACTGAACACAAGCAACCGCGCGCAAGACCTATACCACACCACGGTTGCAGCAGTCGACGCGTTCGCGCGGGTGTGCAATAGCCAGCCTTGCCCAGCATAAAGAACCTCCGAACCAAACGTGGACACTTCCGAGATTGACACTACCTGCTTTCTGCCCTCACAACCAAGTCACCCGGTCCCGTCTATTGAACTCCATGTATACCAAGGGGGCCCTGACGGTGACGACGACGACCATGCGTTGCAGACGATAAAGCAACCATCCACGGCACTGCATGCCGTAACAGTAATCGTACGTACTATGTATGTTGACGTGAGGCTGTCACAGGTCCCGCTGCCGGACACCCCCGGACAGCTTTGAATCTGTCTCCTGATAACCTCATCCGTGGTCCGAGAGGCTGAGCCTGCCCTCCCATCCCGCAATCCACCATTCTCTCCGCACCTGCGACGTACACCGTTGACTGCGAGATGCGTATGTATCGCGTAATGATGTGATATGTGTAGTGCGTCCACGCATCGATAATGCCTCTCTATTCCCCAGGAATGTCTGCTAGCAAGCGCGGCTTGTCTATTTTAGGCCATCGTTACTGATCGCCGCAGCATGGCTATTGACTGTCATAGCCATAGCTTGGGTGATCGGTCTCTCGGTCCGGCGTATCTCAATTTGCGTAGCCTTATGCCATCCCATCCCGCCGCTATCGTGATCAAGTATTGCTGACCCCTGCATAAGCCTCCCATCTACTTGTATCCGTAGACATGCAGCACGTTTTGGTGTGCACAACACATGGGCACTAGCGGAAAGCACGACACACCGCGTCAGCAGCATCGGTCACAACAGTGACACGGGATCCCGAATCCATCATTTCGGCCTCGAGTGGGGGGTGCTTTCCCACAGCCGGCTCCAGCGACGATCGCTCGCTTCGTCCTGGGTAAAGAGGTCCGTCCAAACCAGAAGAGAAACAAGGAAACAACAGTCTACCCACCCCTCCCTTTCTTGCCAAGGACCTCCCAGCTTCAGAAAAGGCTCTCCTTTTTCTACGGGGCTCCCATGGCAGCGACAACGGAGGATCGGGTTAAGGGGCCGGTGAAAAGCGATAGCGGCAGTTGACCGCATCAGGATCTGGCCTTGCAGAGTGTGCATGCATTGCACGTACTCCGCGACGAAAGTTTGGGTTTCTTCGCCCGCGACAACGAGGTGGCCGGGTCAACTGAGTCGTCGTTGATTGCAATTCATATCTACGAGCCCACACCTCGCCTGCCAGCCAGGTTTCTTGCCATGGCCGGTTGTCCTACGTAGTATCCGACTCTTTCAAACTTTCGCATGAGCGGGGTTTTTCTTGCGTCATTCGTCTGAACCGTTGGACGAGAGAACCAGAGAACGGATGGCACTCTTTCGGAGTTCTTGTAGCGCTCGTCTTGTCGGACGATAAGTCCGAGACAACCCCTGGATCATTGCTTCTGGAACCTTTTCAAGAAGTGTTACTCTTCGTTCTTTTGTTGTTTCTTCAAAGAGAGACATTGCAAATGTTACTAGTCACGTAATCACACGTTTTGGGGTGTGTCTTGTCTCACGTGAATGAGAGACATTACGGTCCTGAGAAACGATGGCCAATTGATTCCGATTCCCGCTCTATCGCCATTCCAGCCAGACTCCAATGCCAGTTCTCGAGACCTCTCCTTGGCTGTCAAGCACAGATACCATCGGCGCCGTTCCCCAGTCATTCAAACAAGCTAATCTCGATGGACCCTTGAAAGCTTGTCATTGGCCGAGACTTCTTGGTCGGCTTCGTTTTCGGTCTAAACTTGTCGCCAGGGTGTGCGCACTATCGACTTACTGACGCCGTCGCCAATCACATCTCATAACCTCTGTTGAGTGCCCGCTGGCCTGCAGCCCTCGTCAAGCGGCGTGCATAAATCTGTGCACAAAAGTCGCATGTCCATTATGCATACGGCTTCGCGCAGCCACGGAAGGCTCTGGCCTGAGAGACTGTCTAAGAAGACCCTGCTCCGCAACGCCACATTATAGAATAGCTCCTTCTGAGTCTGCACTGGATCATTCTCCTTCCAGCAGAGTTCGTGCCTTGAAATCCCTGCATCTGCTGCGAGACACCGCGTCGCATGAGCTGATGTTCCTTGCTCCAACAAACAAGCAACTTCGCTCGCAGCATCCTGAGACTCGCGAGAGCCTCCTCCCTCGAGCTTCCTACTCCTTCACATCCTCCGGCATCTCCTCTTCGGGAAAACTCTCGCTCATGCGACCTCCTCGGCAGAATCCCGGCTTCGATTACGGAGAGGCTTTCCTTCATTTCGCCTCGTCTCGTTTCGCCCCGAACCCATGCCATTCTGGCCCCTTACTGACCCTGCCGGCCGCCGGGCCCCCTACCTCTCGCGAAATCCCTCCCACCCGGCTCCACCTCCTCCTTCTCCTCCACGGCCACCGGGTCTCAGAGTCAGCCTCGAACCGTGCTCTGCTTCACATGCCACCACCGCCCGGTGCTGCGGCGGCCTTGGAAGCCGAAGAGCCGTCGACAACCTGGTAAAACTCCGGCGCATACTCCACTAGCCAGTCTCTCTCAATCTTGGTGATTTCTCGTATGTAAATCTTGTTCTTGGTCTCGAGGACCTCGTGGAAGATGACCCAGTCGGCCTTGCGATTGAACATGAGAGAGGTCGGGTGCGCGTGGAGCGTCGTCTCGCCCGAGACGTTGCAGAAGGTGCCGTCGGGCCGCATTCTCGCCGCGTGGGCAAAGTAGCCGCTCGTGAGACAGCGGCGAATCTGTTCCGCCTTGTGAGTGTTGTCTCGCCCCCTGCTAGATGACTCGTCCACCGTCATGCCGAACCTCTCGAGGAAGCGCTTCAGCTGCGCGCGTATGCTCACCGCCCGCGTCATCGTCTTGAAGTTGAGGTTGTGCTCGCGGCAGAACTTGGACTCCTTTTTGCCCTTTGTGACGAACGCATGGTAGACGTTGAGGAGCGTCAGGTGGTCTCCTTCCTCGACGGCAAATTTCCGCCGCGATGTTTCCATCCCCTTGCGCTCGCCGTCGTGGTAGAACCAGACGTTGTTGCCGCCCGCGCTGATCATGGCGGCAATCGTCAGGATCTCGCCGAGACAGCCAAACGACGCGGCGCTGAGCAGTGTCTTGCCCAACATCGGATCCAGGGCGATCTCGGCCATCCTGATGCCCAGGGGTCTCGTCAGCTTGGCGTACTCGTCGAGGGCACCCAGGGAGTAGAGCAGCTCGAGTGCCTTGGCCATAAGCTCCGACGGCGGCGCGGTGAGGAAGTTGAAGCGCAGAACGTTATCGATGCCCAGGGCTTTCAGCTGCAGGATAAAGGGCGCCAGGTTGGAGCGCTGGGCCTCGGGGATGGTGACCTCCGGAAGGGTCAAGAAGGAATCCTCCGTGTAAAGACGGAAGCACTTTCCGGGACGGGTACGTCCTGCTCGGCCGGCGCGTTGGTTGGCTGATGCCTTGGAGATTGGTATCGATGTAAGCGTCTCGATGCTCGTTCTTGGGTTGTAAGCTCTGAGCTTGGCGAAACCACAGTCAACCACGTAGACGATGCCGTCGATTGTGATGGAGGCTTCTGCAATGTTTGTGGCGAAAACGACCTTCCTTGTGCCCTCAGAAGGTTTGTCAAAGACGTACATCTGCTGCTCGGTGGTGAGGCCCGCATAAAGGGGGAGTGCTTGGAGTTTTTTGTCTTCTGGATATTTCGCGTCCAGGAGACGATCTGCGACAGCTTGGCGGGCGTTGTCTATTTCGTCACGGCCGGTCAGGAAGACCAGGATGTCTCCTTCCTTCTCGTTCTCGTGGATGTCGAAAACAGTAGAAATCGCCCTCTCGAGGTAGTTGTCTGTGGGCGATTCGAGGTACAAGATATCCACAGGAAACGCTCGTCCTTCCAGGCTGATAATGGCGCCCTTCTCATCGTCAGGGCTAGGATTCGTGGTGCTGTCGTCATCACCGGCTGCCTTTGTCTTTGTCTCCTTGGGTTCGTCCCCAGGGTTCGTTGTGAAGAACTTCAAGAATTCTTCGGCCTGGAGTGTGGCGCTGCTGATGATGACGCGCAGCTCCGGCCGCTTCTTCATGATCTTCTTCAGCAAGCCCAACAGGATGTCGGTGCTAATAGACCGCTCGTGGGCTTCATCCACCATTATGACAGAGTACCGCGTCAGCAAGGGGTCCATGAGAGCCTCTCGAATGAGCAGGCCGTCCGTCATGAACTTGATTCGTGTCTGTGCAGAAGTGGCATCCTCGAAGCGGATGGCGTAGCCCACCTCCTTGCCAACTTCACAGCCAAACTCCTCGGCGACTCTCACTGCGACTGTGGTCGCGGCGACTCGGCGCGGCTGGATCCAAGTCAGCAAATGTCGGTCCAGAACAATTTCGGGGATGCTCTATTACCTGTGTGATGCCGATAACCTTGCCACCATCGCACCAGCCAGCTGCTTCGAGAAACTGAGGAATTTGAGTAGTCTTACCTGAGCCGGTTTGGCCAACAACGATGATGACCTGCTTGGTCTCAGCGAGGTAGAGCAAGCCCTCACGGTGCTTGGCGATTGGAAGCAGCGAAGACGGCTTGTGAAGGGCCGGAATAAAGGCTGAGTTAAGATCAAAGTCGCCCATTGTGGCGGAGGACCTAGAGAAGAAGAGAGAAGATAAAGAAGAGGAAGGAGGTACTGTGGTATATTTGAAGACCAAGTTCGGACGGCAAAAGATGGTATTTGCGGTCCGTTATACAGCAATTCTGGTGTGTCAGACGGTCAAAATCTCAATTTAAAAGCTTGTCAATCCACTTTGGCCTCATTTCAACATTGTGCAGACGGACGACGACCTCGACTTCGCAGTGTACTTCGTGAGACGCACATTGAAATGGCCTCTTCGCTGGGAAATCACCTGCAGGCTGGCCAGCTCTCGTCAGGTGGTGCCACTTGCAGCGATGGTTGAAATGCATGGACCTGGACGGCTGAGACAATTGTGGCGATATGGATTGTGGCTGAGCCTAAGCTCTCCAGGTCCATAATGCGGCCTGCCTAGAGGCGCGGCGTCATCAGCTCGGAACCCACTTTAATATCATCTCGCCAGCTCCGACCCCTCGTCGCGTGCAAGACCAACTGACTGCCTTTTTCTTTGGCTTGCATTGCACAACAACCTTGACAGATAACCGGTGCTTTTGTGACAACTGGCTTCAACAGACCTCCACCGCGATCCATCCCGAACGGATTCAATCTCTTAATTATTAGCCGCTAAAGGACGGGTAGACGAACGTAGTCATGTCCGCTCCTAATGAGACAGTGCGCTATCCCCCCTTCGAAACACGAGTTTATGCCATGTTCCCTGCGGACTGACTCTCATCACTTGGTGGTGTCCAGAACAAGCAGACGAGTACTAGTGGACCGGAATCTCCCACCACGGTCAAGCCTTTGGATTTAAGCGACGACGACGACTTTCAGGAGACTGGAGTTCTCGGCGGTGAGGACACGTCCAACCAGAACACCACCACTTCGGCCAACATGGCTTCCTCGACAGCCACCACCGAGGCCGCTCCCCCGAAGCCTCCCAGGCCCTCTACCGAGACCCAGAAGAATGAATCCATTTTAAAGGAGGCCTTTCCCAGCATTGACATCTCCGTCATCAAGGCCGTCTTGCGAGCCAGCGGTGGACGCATCGACCCGGCCTTCAATGCCCTCCTTGGTATGTCGCGTGCTCACGTTGGCAACGACCTCGCACTCACAGCTATTCGCAGAAATGACCGACCCGGATGCGGCGCGCAACGAGCCCGAAGAGGAGACGCCCCCTCCCCAGCCTCCCCGCCCTACTGCCTCTGCGCAGCTGTCCCAGCTCGAGGCGGACGAGTTGTACGCACGTCAGCTTGCTGAGCATTTCGACAGCGTCGGAAATTACGAGGCCAGAACGGCAAACCGAAGCCCGGGTGGCCGCGTTAGACGTCAGCAGACTGGTTTCGAGCCCCGGGTGAACGCCGATGACCGCGAGCATAACTTCTTCGAGGACGATCTCCCCGTCATCCAGGAGAAGCTGAAGAAGGGCTTCTTGGAGACACAAGACAAGGTCAACACCTGGTTCACGACTGTGAAGAAGAGATTCGACGAGGAGTTCGCCGACGAGAACGACAGCCCCCAGCGACCGGGCCAAGCACAGGGCCAATATGCCGGCAGACGCCCTGGCGAGTCGAGCCGCAGAAGCGGTGACTACGAGAGATACGACGCGGACCCTCAAGTCTTGAGCGACGACTTTGCGGGAATGAAGTTCACCGCTGATGGAAGTAAGTGCACCCCTTTGCCTGCGCAACTTGCAGGACCATGCTCAATATCGCCGCTAGCTCCGCTCCGAGATGGCAGACCAGTATCCAACCCCGATCTCTTCAAGCCTCCGCCGCCTTCGAAGTCGCCCAAGCCCCACGACGGACGCAAAGTCGCTTTCCAGGACGGAGCAGAGGAGATTGACGTTTACGGATCGTCGCCCAGAGTTTCCGGTGACGAGTCCGGTTCAAAGGCCAAGTCCAGCAAATGGCAGCCCCTGTCAACCGTCGAGCCCAGTCCCATCAATGACAATGACCCGTTCAGCTTGGGTGACAGCGAGGACGAGAGAGAGGCAAAGGAGAAGTCCACCAACACCAACACCAAAGATGCCAAGTCGGAGGATAGCGAAAGACTGAAGAAGGCCGCAGCTGAGGCAATGGCCGAAGACCTCGTCGACTCCAAGAAAGGCGAGTCGGCGGACACCAAGAAATAGGAAGACTTTGCGCAGTGCCAGCCTTCGACGAATTTCGCTGTGAGTCGGACGGGAGGATGGCAATTATCGGTTCCTATGACACTTTCATTTCCAGATATCCACCCCTGCTTGAGCAGCAACAACGAGAGCCTGGCAAAGGGGCCCTCGGGAGGCATGGGGACATGGGGTACCCCATTTTATTTCTTAGGAAGCGTAGTCTGGACACGTCCCAATTGAATGCTTTTAAAGTATCAAACGATACGCTGTGCTGGCGACTTGTGACGACTCTGGAGTTCCTGCAAACAACGCTGAGCACGTTGTTACAGACTAATGACGCGGACGAGGTCAATTCCCGCGGCATGCCTACATCTGACAATACAGAACACCTCGGCATCTGCGCGCATGAGTCTTCGTCAGCGGACTTTACCTTTGGTGATTGACACGGCCTCACGCGGCTAGAAGAGGGTCTGGCAGGTCGATCTGGCCAGAGCTGGCCACGGAGCTAAACTATTGCTGGATGAGGGCATCGTCGAAGCGAGCTGAGTTCAAGCTGCGTAACGTGGTAACGTAGATGGGGGCGGATGTCATCGGGTGTTTATTCCCGGGCCGAGTGCATGACGATACAAAGAAAAATTGCGATGCTACCTGAGGAAAAGGACCCCTCAAACCCTGCGGAAGAAGAAATGTTTTTTTTTCCTGTAGCGAAGGATCGAAATGTTTAGCGAGAGGTATGAGATGTGCCCATGCGCCCGCAGCTCGTGGAGTAGGACTTCTTTATTTTTTCTGCCCATCAACCCGGATGCTTCCGCTAGCGATGCAGTTGACAACAGGTTTCATTGCCTACGAGGAGTGTTCTGTCGTTGAGGGGTGGCCATTTGCGCTACGTGCTACGGTACCGCATGTGTGGTACGGTGGACGGGGGTATCGTATTGTAAGACGACTTAGTCACGCTCATGGCTCCATTTAAAACGGTCTCCACCGTCGGAGTACGGTGGTCTGCAGCGGAAAACATGTTTACAAGATCCCGGTTACTCAAGATCCCGGATACTGTTGGTGCGGTGAAGACATTTCAGATTGGAGGACTGGGTGCACTCGGTGGCGAGGGGTGGAAGCTTGACCGTCACAACGTCGAGCATACTTGCGACGAGGACCACGACGGAGCTTCTCCGAGACGACGTCGTCGGACGTGAGAGGTGGGCGTAAGGAATTTCTCGTCCAGGGTCGGGTCCGAGAATTACCACAAACGGTAGAGTGGGCACGGGATGAACGCCGGGAGAGAGCTTATGGGCAGATTGTATGAGAGACATGGCATCAATCCAAAGGGCAGCAAATGGAAATGATCAGAGAGGCTCACGGAGGGAAGGCAAGGAAGAAGTGGGAAACCAAGATGACGAGAAGCCTACGCAGCTGCATCACTATAGTTTTTGTTCCGCTTCCTTGCAGGCCTCGTCGTCCCCTCGTTTTGTTCTTCAGTTCAGCCTCGTACTTGGCATGTCGAACAAAAAACGTGGTTCAAACGCGAGCGACGATTGGCCCGCGATCTGGAGACTTGGCTTTGAGGGGTGGCCGAGTAGTGGGGCCGTTCCACGGCTGCTCCCTGGGTGTAACCTGGGTGTAACCTGCAACTAACCCGCCCGCAGCTGCTCGTACGTCTGTAACGACGCAATGAAGTAGCAAAGGTCGCGCACATGGTTGATGTTCATTACCTTCCTGACTTCTTAATGTCATGCAAATCCATTTTGAATTTTTTTTCCTCAATGAGGGGGTACGTCCGGCTCCAGCTACAGGTTGGAGTTGCTACAAAGAAGTCTGAATCGAGGGTAGCGTACACTGGACTAGCCATTTAGTTAGTAAAGTAATCTAGCGACTCTGATTTATTTTTGCCGCTCTTCATTTAGTCACTTGCCGGGTTCCAGTGAGAAGCGAAGCCCACGTGTTCAAGATCGAAGGGATATTTGCGCAGTAGTATGGAGTACTGGTAGTCTTAACATCGTGAAGCAACATCAGGGCAGCTGGCAACTGGCGGAAGAACGCGTGAAAGCGGGGACGCACACCGGGCCAAGTCCCGATCCTTTTTGATACTACCTGGACTAAACGCATCGAGCTTCCTTAGGAGGCAAGTCGAAGCACTTTTTCTTCCAGGTTGGCCGAGAAACGTGGCACCCAGGCAGGTAAGTGAAGTAGGTAGAAAATGGAAGATATATTCCACGTCAGGATACTAGTCTAGTAGAGATTTCAAACTTGAGGGGGGAAACCTGTACTGGAGGGAGCCCACCCGACTACACCTCGACTCTTGTGAGTCCTTCCAGGTTTCCCGCTTTAACGTGTCAGATCGTGACCAGCTGATGTACCTGCCTGACAGACCACTGTCGTCCTCGCAGTGTCCGTGCAGGAGCATTGATCGCCCATCGAAGCCCCTACCTTTCCTGGAGACTCCCGAAGCTCTAGGTAGCTATCTACCATGTAGGGCCTTGCATCACACCTATGCGGGTGTTTTCACTTGGTGCTTACAATCGATACCATACCAACAGAAAGAACGAGCATAGTCAGGGCCGTATATACCTCCTATACACAGCAATGATTTATTCCACCTTTGAATACCTAAGGTAAGGTAGGTAGGTAGGTAGCTGCATATACCTACATTGCAGTTCGTATGTGTAAGGCAGGTAGGGGAGGTCCATAGGTAGGTACGTATGGAAAGCACTGGAGGTACCCCGCACCAGCCCACTACAGGGTACCTGAGATACCTTACGGCGCTGGGTACACTACCTAGGTACCTAACCTAGGGCCGCCCTTGGACAGCATGAAGGTGGACAGGGAAAAGAGCAATCGGTATGGGCAACAGCAGCCCGGTAGGCTGGCCCACAATTGGCCCGGCTGTCCAAGATTCAGTACCCCTCATTGGGCAGACCGACACTGTGGTTGGCCAAGCCCCGGCCGCTGTCCAGTGAGCAAGTCCTATTCGCGTCCACCCATCGCTTTGCTTTCGAAGTGGCTCGTCTCCAGGTCCACGTCCGTCAAGTTCAACTCCCCTGGTCCAAGCCAGTCAGTCAGTCAGTCGGAGTCAAGTCAAGTCTCAGTCAACGCCCATCCCAAACTCCAGATCTGCGCTTGCCTCGTCGTCTTCCCATTTTAGACGACCACAGCGCTGGGCCTCATACACAATACCCTACCCTCCGTTGAAGGCCAACCTGCGTATCTTAGCTCCCTCGAAACAAACTTTGCTCTTACAGTCGTCGTACCTTGTCTCGACTTGACTTATCTGCTCAGCCTGCCTACCTCACCTCACCTTATTTCAACTTCCAGAAAACCAAACCTACAGCCAACACAACGACGACACCTCTCTGGCATCAAGTCGTCACTAGCTGCCTGTGAGAGCTCTGGTTAGACGATACTCTTGATTCGCAAAACCTGCTTCGTTCCGGTAAGCCCCCATGCCTCTCGTCATCTACTCCGATTCGCTGCGAAATAGTCCGTCTCGCTGTTGCTTTGAGTAAGCTCACTCACAACACCTGTATGTCTGCCCGAGCCTTACTCGCAACCTCCGATATGGGCTGCTACTCTCGTCAACGGCACCTCCGTTCTCGTACCCAGACCCGTCAAGAAACGAGGTAACAGGCGCATCAACCCCGTCGACTCCAACAGGTCATGGTCTCGGCCTTGTCTACCTTACCTGCACCCCCTGCTCCGAACCGTAGATGACGCTGCCGGGTCCGTCTGTACCGTGCCCTGCTCTTCGGTCTTCAGAGTGGTCTGGGTCTGGGTCTGGGTCTGGCTTCGGTTTGCAAGAGCTGTATACGGCCCGCCAGCAGTCTCGCCCGAAGGAAGCCCAGCCCAGTGCTGACAAGGCGTGGCTTGTTATCATCCTCCACGGGCCTGGCTTGTACACATGCTCTCGCTCGTCCATTCACTGGTCTTGACGTCCCCACGCTGCATTCGTCTTGGTTGTCTTTTGTATCTCCCGTTCGTCGTCTTCCTTCCAGCATGTGCGCCTGAGCATGCCCAAGCAACCAAGTTGCTGTATGCCTCTGCTCCCTCTCGTCTTCGTAATAACCTGCTAGTCACCATGGCCTGTCCGGGATAGCTTCAGTCCACCCCCCACCAGCTACCCATCCTCGCTTGCCGAGAGTGTTGTTAGTCGCAGCACACTTTTGTTATCTCTATGGATACCGCTTCAGGGGTCCTTCTCTTCCCGCGCCTGTGCCGATAGTCCAGAACCCCAGCTGCTTCATCGCCCTTCCGGCCAAGCGGCCAGCCGATGCTCCCTGTGGAACTGTGCCGGGACAACACACGAAAGCCCATGTTCTTTTCTTCACTCGAGGCAACCTCTTCCTGACTCAATCAACAGCTTCAGCCTTGAGAAGGCTTGATACTTGGGTCTAGATCCCCCTGATCCTGTCTTTCCACTCTACCTGTTCTCCGAGCTCAACCGAAAATCCTCTTCCAAGTCTCGGAAGAACAGATACTTCTCCCCTCTTTAGGCGCGCAGCTCACGCCCACCCCAGCGCCCCCACGTGCGACTCTTCTCGCCACTTCATTGCCGTGCCCAAGACACGGTCGCCGCCAGTCGACGTCACTCAGTACATCCTTGTGCTAGCCATCATCCGCCCTGCCTGCCGCAGACGCACGCGCAAGCCGGCAGAGCTTTACTCTGTCAAGTTGCGCTCACCTTGACCTGCAGACTCACACAGCCGGTTTGCCAGACCTGGAGAGCTTGCATATTGCTCTTCTTGAGACGTATTCGACCGCTCTTGGACGCCGTGACCTCACGGGCGTCTGTCCACCATGTATGTCATCTCTCGGCCGACTAGAACCCATCTACTTATAAGTACTCGAATGAAAGGACGCCCAAGATCCGTCTATGCTGACATGTCCATAGGAAGTTCGGCAAGCAGATTCAAAAACGCCAGCTCGAGGTGCCCGAGTATGCTGCGAGCTTTGTCAATTACAAGGCTCTCAAAAAGGTATGTCTAGCCTTTCATTCAGTCTCCATACCGCCTTCCAAATGGACCCCCATCTTCACGCTTGCCTCTTGTCCGCTTCGGGCGGGTGTTCGGTGAAGAAACCACAGAAAGAGAAAAAAAAGAGAAAAAAGAGGAAGACAGCCCTTCCGAGGATTTAGTCACTTGGTACCCTCAGGGGTTGGGAAATGGAGTAACCCCCATGGAAATGACCCAACAGTACACAGCATTACCACTGACACCGGACCCTCTCGTAGCTGATCAAGAAACTGTCGGCTACTCCCACGCTGAGCGCACAAATCGACCCCCTCCGCTCCGCAATATCTATAGATTCTCAGGCTGCGCTCCAGGCCAACAAGGCTACCTTCTTCTTCCAATTAGTAAGTATCCAACCATGGGTCGGTGCAATGAATATCCCACCGTACCTGCTAACTCTCGATCAGGAACGAGAGCTCGAAAAGGTTAATGCCTTCTACTTGCAAAAGGAGGCCGAGGTATGTAACACTGCTCTTGTCATCTTCTGTGCTACCTGATTGTAATTTGTCGTAACCCCTTTATAGCTCAAGGTCCGGTTGAAGACGCTCCTCGACAAGAAGAAGGTTCTGCAATCGCGCAATGGGGTCTCGCGACGATCTGCCAAGTTCACCACCCTCGAGGAGGGATTCCAACAGTTCGCCGGCGACCTGAATAAACTGCAACAGTTTGTCGAGATCAACGGGACCGCCTTTTCCAAAATCCTCAAAAAGTGGGACAAGACGTCCAAGTCAAAGACCAAGGAACTCTACCTATCTAGGGCAGTAGAGGTCCAGCCTTTCTTCAACGCCACCGTCATCAGCGAGCTCTCCGATCAGGCGACGACCAGTTTACAGGAACTTGGAGCCTGGGCTGAGGGGGACCATGTCACTTTTGAACAACGGACTGATCACATCGTCAGCAGTCAGCATCTGCTTGGGACTGACGAGGGCGATGCCGATACACTTCTACTCGACACCGTCATCTCCGGAAACCTTGAGGCGCTCAAGGACCTGCTCGTCCGAATGCGGACAGCGGCTGGGTCCTCGACTTCCGGGTCCGATATTTCTTTGATGGAAAGAGTTACCAGGACCTTTCTAGCTGCGATCCACGACGCCCCCAGAGAGACATTGCAGGTCCTGCTTGATACGGGCCTGGTCGATATCCAGTCAGAGGACGATATCAACGAACGCAACTGCCTCCATCAAGCTGCCATATACGGAAACTCCTTCGTCCTCGAGTATGGTCTGGCTAATGGTGTAGCGGTCGACCGAACCGACGTGTACGGTAGGGTTCCGTTGCACTACGCAAGCATGCACGGGCGCCTTGACATGCTTGATGCCCTGTCCAACGGTAACGACACTGGTGTTCTCTTTGAATGTTGCGATTGGCTAAGACGAGAACAGCGAATGCGCAAACGATAGACTTGATCGATCACGACAACTTCACCCCCTTGGTCCACTCAATCATTCACGGGCACCTTCAATGTGTAGAAAGACTGCTTGCCAAATCTGCGCGCATCGATCCCAAGTCTGATGCGGACCATGTACCGTTGAATCTCGCATGCGAACACGGGTCCCTGGCAATCGTAGAGTTGCTGCTCAAGCACGGAGCGCAGATCCTCCCCGATGCCGAAGGACTCTACCCCCAACATCTCGTTGCTCGGTCCGGGCAAAAACCAGAGCTTCTGCTCCTGCTGAAGAACTACGGGGCCAACCTCGACCAGGTCGATAAGTTGTATGGATGGACTCCCCTGGTTCATGCCGCGAGTGAAGGAAACGTGCCATGCCTCCAGGGCTTGCTCGAAGTTGGAGCCGATCCCAATATCGTTGACGAAAAGGAGTTGCCCGCAATGTACTACGCCGTCTGGGAAGGCCATTTAGAGTGCATGAAGCTCCTCGCACCTCACAACTCGAGGACAAGATCGAGCCCTATGATCCTCCACTCTGGAGGCTTAGGACCGATGTTGACCAGCAGCGGACCCGAGCCCATGGCTCTCGACCCCGACGCCATTCCCGAACTCGAACTTCCCCCGCCCATCATCCCCCTGCGCCGCTACGGCCACAACTTCCTCGACACCAAGACGGTGATTCAGATCAGCTTCGAAGAGAACGGAGACCAGCCGCTGGTGTTCTTCCACAACGGCAAGTACCCGGCTGCCCGCCTGACGATATCGTCCAAGGTTTCCGATCTCATCCCGAAGAACATCATGCTGCCGTTCCAAGAGGACACGCGCCTTGTTTCTTTCCAGATCGATAACCTGGAGTCGTTTACCTTGGATTTTGACGTTTTCCCTACGTACGGTGCGAAGATCATTGCCAAGACGGTGGCGCTACCCAACACATTCAAGGCACTTCTCAGCAGCTCTGGCAAATGCTGTTTGCCCCTGTTCGACCCTCGTCTCCGGGCAATCGGCCAGATCAGCTTCCATACCCAAGTCATCAAGCCATTCAATGGCAAGCCGCTGGAAATCACAGATTTCGAAACATACTGGAAGGCAACCAGCCAGTTCGATCGCAGCCCAAGCACCTTTGTGACGGGCTCGAGCCTGTCGGGAGATTTCGTGCGGTTATTCGTCCAACATACGAGCGATGGCATCCCCGTGTTGTGGCCTAGGTGGACGATTCCGTGCGGCGGCATCGACTTGCCGATCTCCAGGTTGACAATGGAGCAATTCAACACCATTACTTCGAGGAGCCCCAGCCGCGCGGAGCTCTCTTCTCTCCGCACAAAACCGCTGGACGCAATTGCAGACGTCCACCGAGTCCTTGCAACGGCCGGCGTTCCTCTCAACGAGGCTCTGGCTCTCCTCCCCCACGGAATGCACGTCAACATCCAAATCCTCTACCCAACACCCGACGAGGAGAGGACGTTGGCTCTAGGCCCTTCATTGGACCTCAACACCTTTGTCGACTCTCTGCTCACCATTGTGTTTGACCACGCGCGGGCACAAAGAGCACAATCACTCGAGTCGGTACGCTCCGTGGTGTTCAGCTCATACAACCCAAGCTTGTGCACGGCACTCAACTGGAAGCAACCCAACTTCCCCGTCTTCCTCTGCAACGACCTCGGTCTGCAGGACTCGATGGGACCACCCGACATCATCCAGAGCCATGGACGCCGGTCAGCGTCTATCAAGGAGGCTGTCAGAATCGCGCAGAGCAACAACTTCATGGGATTGATCTGTTGCTCGAGGTTATTGGTGAGTCATTCTACAAGTACGCCACACAAATACGGCCGCATTCTAACTCGGCCACAGGATATGGTGCCCGCTCTAGTCGATGCCATAAAATCCCACGGCCTAGCACTCGTCACAGACAAGTCGCTAGAGCCCTCGACCACGAACTCTCTGACCGACCCTTTTCCCCGACTGCCCAAGGGTGTGGACGGTGTTCTCAAAAACCACGGTGTTTTGCGTTTCAACGAATCCATAGATGTGTAGGGAGCTGTACTTATGTGCCGACCTAACCAAATAGACTTGCACACTTTGATCTGGAACCACTTTCTATCAAACGCCGGTCTTGTCCCCACCTTGATACCTGTCACCCAAGACAAAAAAACCTGTCATCAATGATCTGTCATTAGTCATAACTACAGAGGAAAGCTACGCAATCGTGTGGCTTGCACACTCCTTCAGGCGCCCTTATAGCCATACTTGAGCGCATTCAACTCCTTCTCCGGGTCCACACTGCCCATGACGATTTCAGCCAGCAGGGTGACGGCGTACGCGATTGCAGGAAGATTTCCCAGGCCCACATGACCAAACGTGCCTCTGTCCCTCGGCTTAGCGACCAGACCCATCAACACGAGGACCAGACACAGCCCGAGGTTGAGGTAGGGGAGGTATTGCTCCAACGGTGACTTTTGGGCTTCGGCAAACGAGAAGGAACTCCGCCTACGTCGACGCGGCGGTGCGGACGACGGGCCGGGTTGGGCCGAGATGCCCGAGACGGACGAGACGGAGGACTCGAGGGACGATGGCGGGCTCGGGTGCGGCGTCTTGGGGCGGAACCAGCCGTCGAGCAGGGCGATGCCCGTCGTCCCCGGTGGTTGGGTGTGAAGGAGGTAGGCGGTCGACAGGAGGGATGTCACGGATAGGAGAGAGGACGTGAGGGACTTCAGTCGCAGGATGGACAGGAGGTATGGGATCGTCGTGAGGAGGGGTAGGGCGAGGAGGAAGGTGCGGAACTGGGCGTTGCGGGCGGCGTTTTCTTCGGCGAGTTGGTGGATCAGGTGTTCCTGCTCTGCCGGGAGAGAATCAGCGGATGTCCGGATTCGTGAGAGGGTTGTGGATTTCGGGGCTGCATTTACCTTCTTCATCCATGGCTTCTGGTTGGGAGTCGGCCGAGTCGTCGTCGGTGGGGTAGTGGAATGTGCGTCGCAAACGGGCGACTGCGCCTTTCCGTTCTGACATTTCGATGCTGGTTTTGGCGTACGAGAAATGTTATGTTGATTGTCGCCTGGTGTTTGCGCGGTTAATGAAACGACATGCGAAGGTATATCCAGCGTACGGATTGAGCTGTTGCGAGTTGAAATTGATGTAAAGGTGGGTGAACACTGGCGGGGTGAAGAAGATGGAACTGTAGAAGGAGCTCGATGAGGTAGCCTTATGACGCACGTACGTTTTCCGGTGAACAAGGATATAGGTTGTAAAGCGATTGGCCGAAGCGTAACAGGTCTATTTTTTCTAAGCCCAAAAAAGTGCCTACAGTAGACCGTTTACCACCGAAGAATTGCAGTCAGAAAAAAAAAGGGACCCCTTCCCGGAGTATTTTGGAGCTAGGCCCGCACGCTGAGACCAAACATTTGCATGGTCTGACTACACTGAACGGAGTTTTCCGAGTTTTCGCCAAACACCATTCGAGTCTCATTCGCTCCGCCTCCACCGAGGACCTTCTTTGCAAACGACGACGAATTGTGCCGCAAGAAGTTTCACACACATAGCAGCAGCATGTTTTCGAGAACGGTCGCGAGGCGGATTGCCTCTTCTCTGCGCAATGCGCATCCTCGACTAAGAAATACGACGCAGAGAAGGTGGGCGACCGCGGCGCCGAAGCCCGGCTCTGGTCCGCTGATGGAGCGCCGCGCCGACAGAGAGCTGCCAGGTACGTCTTTGCCGGCATTCACGCGCCAAACGAAGGAAAGAAACAAGTGACGGAGAAAAGAAGCATGCTGAGCAAAGGGTGCCCGACAGACCTCGACCAAATAACGTTCCGCTGGTCCCGCTCGCTACCCATCTTCGCCGCCGCCATCGTCGCCTGCAGCGTCGCAATCTTCAACTACCAAAAATCGTCGTCCCCCGTCATCGCCTCGACGCTCTACGCGCTGCGGACCAACTCCAGGGCGCGCGAACTGCTCGGCGACGAGATTTACTTCAAGCACCAGATCCCCTGGATCGCCGGCGAGATGAACCAGCTGCACGGCCGCATCGACATCAAGTTCAGCGTCAAGGGAACCAACGGCGAGGCCGTCATGCGCTTCGCGAGTTTCCGCACCTCGCACAAGGGTCTCTTCGAGACGACCGAGTGGAGCCTCGAGACGCCCGACGGCCAGAGGGTGGACCTGCTCGACGGCGCGGATCCGTTCCGCGGTATTGTTGGCGGCGGCGATGACGACGACCTGTTTGACGACGAGGCTGAACGGGCCGCTTCGGCGACGACGAGGGGTTTCAGGCAGATGAACAAATAAGGGAGACGAGCGAAATGGATACAGGAAGTATGGCTCTGCTGCGAGACAGAGTCTCGACGATGGGTGGTCATTGATTTGGGATTCAAGCAACAAGGGCCCTTCTGTGCCTCTCTAAAGAGGGGGGGGCTGTAATGTACAACATGTATAGTACACAGACTCATAACAACAAATAGTGAAAATAGGAAAAGGGAGCAGCGTCCCACGCCGGTTTAAACGATTGCCCTCCTCGCCTTCTTCAGCTCCAAGTGCCTCTCCCTAGCCGCCTGCAGTCTCTGGTCCAGCTCCTCCGCCTGCTCCATGACCTCGTTCATCTTCGACTCGCGGTGCGGCAGCGTCGGCGCTTTCCGCTTTTTGGAGTCTTGCAGACGCACGAGACCGTTCTTGGGCCCGGGAACGGCGCCCTTGACGATCACGATGCCCAGCTCTGTATCCACCTTGAGCACGATGAGATTCTGTGCCGAGACGAACTCGTTGCCCATGCGTCCGGGCATCTTCTTCCCCGGCATGACTCTTGAACCGGAACCCTGCGAGGGACCCGTCGTACCCATGGTGCGGTGGTTGAGCGAGTTACCGTGCGACGCCCCCTGACCCTTGAAGCCGTGGCGCTTCATACCACCGGCGAAACCCATACCGCGGCTCTTGGCCTTTGCGTCGACGTACTGGCCCATCTGGAACCAGTCGGGGAGGAGCTGCGCGCCGACGGGCAGCAGACCGGCCTCGTCACGGACCTGAAACTCGGCGACGTGGCGCTTCGGTGCGATGCCCTTGGCCTCGTAGTAGCCCAGCTGGGGGCGCGTGACGTTGCGGGGTTCCTTGGTGCCGAGACCGACCACCACGGCCCAGTAGCCGTTCTTCTCGCGCGTCTTGTTCTGGAGGACCTGGACCTGGTCGAGCTGGAGGACGGTGCACGGCACACGCTTCTTGCCGTAGTAGACGGCCGACATGCCCTTCTTGATGGCGAGGACGCCGCTTCGGAGAGGCGTCGTGGCCTTGCGGCGCTCGAGGGCGGCGGCAGGACCGCTTGTGAGTTTGGGGAGGCCCGACGTTGGTTGGTTGAAGCGGGCGTGCTTGTTGCGAGGAGGCGCCGTCGACCAGCCGTACTTTACGCCGCGCTTTGCTGTGAAGGGCAGAAGGTGGATGCGGGGGCCGGCGACGAAGGGAACGGCGGCGTTGAGCGATGTCGGACCGTTCCGGAGGAGCTGGAGGCAGCTCGGGGGTAGTCGGGGTGCCATGGCGATGGCAATGGGCGGGGGTGACGGCGTATGTGTTGGCGTGATGACAACGCGGTGCTGGTTTACGAGGTGAATTTTTTGGGTTGAAGTCGGACGAGGTGGAAATCTCCAGGTGGCCCGTGCTTCAGGATCGAGTCGGGAGTACCTGCGTACCGTACCTTCCCTACCTTCCATATCTCTGTGTCAACATCTAGTCTTTTCTTTTCTATCTTTCATAACATCACCGCAACATGAACGAATTGCAAAAAGCCGACATCAGGCTCTGGTACAGGTGTCTGTACCGCAGTGCACTCCGTGCTGTTCAATTCTCTGTGCCGGCGCGGTATACCGTCCGCGACCAGCTTCGGGCTGCCTTTCGTACGGATGGCAACAAATTGGACAAGGAAGTTGCTCAGAGAACCAACTGGTTTCTGCACGCTGCGGCGAAAGAGAGGGGATTCGAGCATAAGATTCTGAAGAATATCGTCCGCGTCGCGTACGAGCGGAGTTACACACATTCTTGGAGAGGCCCCTACATTAAGAACGAGGCGCGAGGGGGGAAGCCCAAGTAAGCGTCTCGAGCGGTGTGTCGACAATGGTCTACTGACAGTTTCTTCACAGGTTTGACGCTGTGAAAGCTTTCCAGTCTACCACCTATCATCACTTCGACATAACTGTAGCCATGTTGAACAAGTCAATGGGATTGGGTTTGCGATGTGGCCCGACGTACAGCCGGTCGCGTAGTCGTAAATGAACTACCAACTGTGTGTCTCATTGGTGGCATGTACCCCAATCCCTCGGTCGTCTTTCTCGCAGGCAGCGCCTCGTGGACTTCACTTTCATGATTGCCCGGGGCTGCTGGCCTTGGACCCGAACGACCCTGGTGCTCATCGTCGCCCAGACTGAATGTCAGGCCACAAATGGTCTCGCAGCAAGGCTTTGTCAAGCAAGACGCGGCTGGCGCCAGGGCGGGAAGGGTTTGCACCGGCCGGGCGACGACGCATCACCTCTCATTGTCCGATGGTAACCCATTGGAGGAAGTGCTGTACGTATTATCCGAGAGGACTACGCAGCAATCAGAAGGGTGTCTGGCAAAGAGATCGCTGCGGCGAGCACCAGACCGGACGATCTACATGCGCGTGGGGTCAGTGACCAAAATGGCTCGCTCGTGGTTGGTTGCTCAGCGCTGCGAGTCGGCGGCGGCCGGCTACTTGGAGCCATCGAGGGGTCTTGTTTGTCGTGGAAATGCAAAGTGAGGCCAGGGAGGAGTGAAGAGTATGGCCGTTGAAAATTTGGCGCAACCAAAAAAGGGTCAGTGGCTGCATGACGTGTAGTAGACATGATTTGTTTCCGACCCGCTGCTGGCGCCCGTCGAATGAAGATTCTTGCTGTTTCTGAACATGTGCCGGCTCACAATGGCCAACTGCGTGTAGGTACATGATTGAGGCCTGGCATGAAGAGCGCTTGAAGTTGTACGGATGCAAATGCGTTTCGCCGAGAGACTCTAGCGTTGTCGCGCATGGAGCAAATTGACCCCAAGGGTTGGGACGTGGCGTAAACTCGGGTGAGATGCACTCGGTGCGTGAGTCGTTGTTGTTGGTGCAATCGGCGTATATAGCGCAGAGAATGAGTACGGAGTATCGCGCAGACGCATCTTTCAGGTCCGTATCCAGCCTGAGCGAGGAGTTGAGGCTCGCCTCCGTGTCGGGGCCAAGACACTCGGCCGTCGCGCCGAGTTGATCCTCTGGAACCTGGAGCGGATGCTGAGGCGATTCTGCCACCGGATGCTACCTTGGCACATTAAAAATAAACAATGCCCTGTCTGTTTTTGTTCTGGGACGCCGAGTTCAAACACAATGCTCCATGAAACGACCGACTCGACATCACCTAAGTTTGTCGAGCCATTCTCTGTTCGAACGTGTTCGACACATGCCCTGATCTCGAAACAGCTTCAAGCTATCCATGGCGGGTAAGCAGCTATCCACCATGCTGTACGATTATGGATGAAAGGGTTGGGATTTCCTGGCAGATACGTAGTATTCCGTATGTCTACTACTTACCTTGACCAAGGTACCTTTACACACGATGGCAATAAGCTCGTGCAACATCTGGATTGTTGCTGGCTTGTGATATTGTATCTCCAGTTGTTAGGTAGGTATTACGACTTGTTTCGCGTTAGTGGCTGCTGAGGTATCAACAACAGCAAATGAAAAGCCCGGGATCGCTGTTAACTCTGTTGGTCGACCCTACCCAGTACTGGGGTGACTAGGTAGGTATGGATGAAGACACAAGCCCGATGGGAACTGGTGTTTCTTCTCTCTGATGCTTCTTGCTGCGTGTGACCGCACCGTACTACCGTCCAAGGGGCACTCATCATTGATTATTCGGGGCCTCGCCTGAGGAGCGAACGAGCAAGAGGTGGGGTGGGGTTCCCTCCCAGGTGCAGCTTTCCGTACTTGGATACCTAGGTACCTACCTGGATCCCGCCTCAAGTCATCCTCAGTTGATGGACTTGTACCTCATAGCCAGAATGCAGCTCTCCTGGTACTTACCTGAGTCTTCACTCCATTTAATAATACACACCCGGGAAGGAGCTGATGTTAGGTACATGAACCTTGCCTTTCCCACGTCGTAGATTCATTCCACTGCCGACCCCGCAGTCCAAGGTCACCTCAGTCAGTCAGTGTGGTGCCTCCAAATAGAAAATAGTTGACGCCTACTCCATACTCTCGGCACCTCTGTTCTTCTCCTTCTCAATTCCCCCAATCTTGCATGGTAAGCGTCACGACGGCATCATTCTCAGGGGGTTCAGCCTTCGATTCCCCGGGCTGCCTTACAAGATCGTTTCTTCTGCTCGCCATCCAACAAAAGCTACCTAGCCAACCATCCAACTCGACCACGATCTCGTCATCGTCACTCCTGCATCAGCCCCAGCAAACCGCCGCAAGACGTCTGCTCGCTGTGGACTGAATGGACCTACACCCGCTGGCACTGGGCCGTATTGCGACCGCGCTTAGGACCTTGATCTCGTTCGAGATCACCGTCTAAAGGCGCTGCCACAACGCTATTGCTAGGAAGCATGCCAGCGACAGAAGTCGAATACCACTCAAGACACCATGTTCCGGCCCGCCAACACACTGCGATCATGCCTCGAGCTCAGGAAGAGCGCCCGCAGAGGCTGGTCAAGCGGTACCGGACCGAGATCGCCGCCAGCACTTCCAGCATGTTCTCGACCGTTGTCGCATTTCCTCTCGATAGCGTGAAGACGCGAATGCAAACCTACAGATACGATGGATTTCTCGACTGCGTGAGGCATACCTACCGCACTGAGAAGCTGAAAGGCTTCTTTCGGGGTACGCTCTTCCTTGCATCACCATCAACGCAACCTCTCATCGTTTTTTTTCCCGCACCTGCATCTGACGTTCGTTACTGATCTCTTATTGACAGGCGTTCTCGCCCCTATGGCCAGCGTTACACTCGTGCGAACCATTTCCTTTTCGATTTACCAGCGCGCCAAACATAGCTACTCTGGTTGGGTTAAACAAGCCTTTGGCTTCGACGTCGTTCAGCACGTCAACAAGAAAGGCACTTATCCCAACTTCTACTCGATTGCCTGCTTCGCGGCCGCCGGCGCCACCGCCGGCTCCTGTATCACAGTTCTTGCCTGCCCTTTCGAATTGACAAAGCTCAGCGCGCAGGTCTCAGTTCTGCTATCGGATCAGAAGAAGCTGGCCGAGGCCAACTGCCGCGCAACCAACGGCCACCAGGTTGCTGCCAGTTACCAAAATAAGGGAACCTTCAAAACAATGTCCAACATCATTCGTCACCGGGGTGCACTTGGGCTCTACACTGGCTTCAACTTGCACTTGTGTAAGTCTGCCAATGCGTACAGCCCCGTAACTTGACTGACCAAAGTAGTGCGGGACACCTTGGGAACTGCGATTTACTTCATGGTCTACGAGAGTGGGAAACAGCTCGGTACGACATTTGGTGGCGATCATCCCACAACAAATAAACTCTCTGTAGTCATCTCTGGAGGTCTTTGCGGTATAGTGTCCTGGGCAATGATCTGTAAGGACCCTCCCCTCCCTAGCCATATCGGCAAATGTGCTGACCGAAGCTGCTCTAGACCCCATTGACTCGGCAAAGAGCATCTACCAGCGCAACTCACTGCTGTACTCAAAGGGTCAGCAGGTTGAGCCGCCGCCGAAGATCGAGTTCTTCCAACGGCATATGTACCGCGGCCTTGGTGTGTCCATGGGACGCTCTTGTGCCGTTAATGCCATCTTTTTCTCCGCGTTTGAGTTCATGAAAAAACATGTCAACTCGCTGGATGACAACTGAGCACGCGATTATGTAATTTACGAAAAAAAATCAAACAAGGACACACGGGATGGCTGCATCAAGAATGGATGGCGGCGTTTTGGCTCACTGACTAGGATGGAAATAACCTGGCAGCATATCAATGTGTGAGAAATACAGCACGGAATACAACGACCCTTGAGAAGGTTGCAAGACATAATGAGACACCTCGTTAATATGTGATGTGAAGAATATATGACCTTGATCATCTCGCCAAAATTCCCGGCGGCGATGACCTCAAGTCTCGATGTGTGAATCGATGGCCGGATGAGACGGATGCAACCAAAAATGAAGAATAGACGGCAACAGAGTTTACGTTTGAAACGACTCGTGACTACCTCTGCTCGAACTGTAAGATTTAGGCTTTCTTTTCAATGGGTGAACCTGTTCCTTCACCGATGATATAACAACCTTGACTCTCGGTGAATGCTCCGGCCAGAGGTCGGCACTTGCCTCACTATCGTTCGTCTCTTTGGGTCCGTGCGCTGCAGGCACTCCGCCACTCACGTGTCACGTCACCAAGGTGGGCGCTTGCGACCCGACGAGATTCGGGCGTCCCGCTCTCTTTTTCAGCAACGTGATCTCGTTCCCAGCCTCGTTCTCACTTCAGGAAGCAACACCTACACTTGCACCTTCCAAGTGCCAGACATTGCCGAACCTGCTTGAAAAGCTGTAGACTCAAACACCCATCTGGGATATTTGAACCGTCTTGTCTACGTGATCCCTTGTTGCCGCCGTCTTAGGTCCGCGCAGCAAGTGCCATTGTCATATGCTGACGTCGTCTTCGCACGTCCGGGATAGTGCTTACTGCCACGCGCCATCTTCGGCCAGCGTTGACGTGTTTGACTTGTCCTTGGGTTCTGCCACCGTCGAGACACACGATCTTCTGTATCGCTAAACTTCCGGTGCATCACTTTTACCCTCTCCTTGCTTTTCTCTCGGACAGACTTAGATTTGGAGGTGTAAATCCTCGGTCACTATGGTAAGCTGTTGACAAGGGATATCTGAACATGGGGAGAGAGAGAAGGCATCAGCCTGGCCATACGGCCAAGGACCGGCACAAACGTGCCGGCAAAACCACCAAGACAATAGACCGGAGCGAGCCCCTTCCGCCAGGACTCGTCGCGGCGAAGCCAAACTATTCCATGACCAAGTCGAAACACCAGACGTACTTCGAGTTCATCGAGAATACAGACAAGAAGAGTCCCCTGTTATTTGAGGTACACCAATTGCAAGACGCCTACTATGCGCGCGGTCCGTTACACTAACACTTGATTCGAATACAGATCACTGGGAGCAATCAGCCACCACCGGGAATGAAGTTCATTCCCATCGGAAACCCTGAACTGACCGAAAGGTGCAAAGAGATTTCGAGAGAAGAGGGCGCGCTCGTTTACATAGTGGTAAGGTTGTCACGTTGAGTATCACGCTGGACATGGACTGAGTCGAGGCGTTCAGACCACAGCAAAAAAGGATGCTTCGGAGCTCAGCCAGCAGATCCGTCGGTCTGGCCACCACATCAGGGAGTACATCGTTGACAGGGCGATGGCGGAGTTAGGTCACGATACCTACCACGAACCCGAAACCATTGGACCAGACCAAATTGAGAAGATCCCTCACACGCAGGGTGAAATCAACAAGCAGGCCGATGCTGCTCTCAGGGAGCTTTTCCCTCGCATTCCGAACACCGACCGCCAACAGATTATTGACCACGCTTTTCAGAAGGTTTGTAGAATTCTGCAGCCGCAACCAGGCGCGCAAACTGGCTCATCCACATTCACAGGGAAAAGTCTTCAACGGCGAACTGGTTGTTGGACTGCAGCAGGCTTTAACGCTGTCGCGTCGCGTCCAGCTCGCTGTGCTGGCCCACATCCGCCATAATCACACGAGATATGACGATCTCCTGCGAGAGACGTCGTGGACCAACGCCAGGAGAGCGACTGAGCAGCTCTGTTTGGACATCCTCGTCAAGTGGCGAGGTGACGATGAAAACGGTCGCAACCAACTGGACGAAATCCTCCGCGAGGTTGTTGTCCTGTCTGACGACGACTCTGAAGACGGAGAATATGGCGAGGAACCTGACTCTGATTCGTCAGCAGTGCTCACCGACAGGTCTGCTCGAGCGGCAAGGCTGCCCGTAGCAACCTCGGCACCTGTCGCGCACCAGGATCGTGCCAACAGCAACCGTCTGTCGACTACAGTGCTGTCTCGGCCGGGATCCCCCAAGCCGGCTGTCGCTGCTCCAGGAAACACGAAGAAAAAGCTAACCAGAAAGCAACGGAAGAAGGCCAGGCGTCATCCTGAGCGCAACTTTGGGCGGTACGAGGCCGCCCGCAACGCTGCGTGGGAGAATGCCCGGATGCGCCAGCGTCAAGAGACCGGCGTCCAGCCCAGCCATGTGATAGAGAGAGTAGGCGGTTCCGCCAGTCACGGAGCACACCAAAGGTCGTCTGTGATTTTTATGGATGGGTCGAACCAGCCTGAGGCAAGTTCGCGCGGGGACCGTTCATTTGCTGCGCCGCCCTATCAGACTTACATGCCTCATTCTGGATCTTTGACGCAAAAGGTCAATGAACCCGTCAGCGGCGGAGACCCGATGGCCATGGACGTGGATAGAGCGCGGCGTGAGCAGAATAACCAACTGCGGGACTTGTTGCATCCATCAATTGAGCCTCGGTCGCCTGTTTCAGTTCGCCCGCCATCTCACTTCACTCGCTCAAAGGTACACTACGGAGACTTGGTGGACGAAGAGCCACGGTATCGGCCAGCTTCTCCACCTCGAGGTCCAGTCTTTCGGGATCCGGGACAGATGCAGCCTCCCCGTGTGAGCCGGCCCAACCCAGGTCTGGAACGGCCTATCCATAGTCGTGAAACCCCGAGGGTCCCTGCTCGTTCCTATCACAACGTGCCACAGGACCGTACGCAGCCTCCGAGCTTTCTGCCTCCGCGGTCGAGTGACGGCTACTCGCCCCGGGATGGGCCCATTGGTGAGAGAACTAACCCCATCCTGGTCGAGGATCGATCTCCTCGGCGCAAAACAGTCGTCCTTGGTCCTGGGGAGACTGTCAGGGACAGATTTGGCCCCAACGTCGAGATACTCTCCGTCCGTCCCCATGGGCGAGACGTTGACCCTTTTCCAGAGCCCCAGCGGACCGCAGCCCGAGACGAGGGGTTTATTCGTTTGCGTGAGAGCCGTCCTGCGGGATACCGCGACAGCTTAGAAGAGGAGGGATTTTTGAGGATTAGGGAACACCCTGAAAACATGCTACCACGGCAAACGTTGACTACTGGTAGATATGCTGCTGAAGCTCCCAGGCCTTTGGCGGACCAGTATCATTACCGTCCAGTCAGCGCACTTCAACAAGCCGCTTATGCAAGAGGTCTCGAGGCGAGACCGACGGATAACCTAGCTTATCATGGCGCTACCATACACCCAGCCGAGAGAGCAAGGGCTGACGGCTTCGCCCGTCGGGAGCCCCCGCCGCTGTTGCGCGGCACGTAAGTCGCAAGCGACTGAGTCTTACATCTCTCATGCTGAACTTGCTTGCAGGTATGCGGAGCCATATCCACAACACGAGCTTCGGGGAGCCTATGAAGTATCCGTTCATCGCCACGTCAAACCGACCGTCAAAGTCGACGGTCCTCCGCATTTTCGCAGATATCCTTCGACGCCGCCCGAAGAGAGGCACCGGCCACATTTCCATGACGATGTCATAGTCCTGGATTGAGCGTCGACAGTGCTGTGCAACTACCCGCAACATACACATGGGCAGGCAGTGGCTGCAGAATGACCGAAGCATTCCGAAACGTTCTCGAGACTGCGTCGAGCCCGCAAATTTAGTGAGGAGTTAGTCTTTCTTCGTAATGAGGCGAACGGGCGGTCTTATCGGTTCAAGCAACCCGGTTGCATTGATTATAGAGCTGGTCTGTATTGTGGGAATGGTTCTGGATTGATACCCGTGTGGAGGAGGAAGTTCCCAACGGAAGACAGGCAGGGCAGTGCTGTAGACATAGTCTTGTGAGTGGCGGAGGCAGATGCCTGTGAAATCAGAGGCGTGACGGATGGCCGGGGTGTTGAAGAGTTACCAGAGAAGGGGATGGACGAGGCGTGCGAAGTCACAAAAGGCGGCTGAGGATCAGGACGAAGCACGGGTGCGAGCGAGCTTCAGGTGGAAACACCAAGCACAGTCTCGATGTCATATTTACGGTCCTCACACCGCGATGCGTGAGAAGTATCAATCTAAGATTGGTGTTGGGACGTCACTATCTATTCCAGAGACTGTGTGAACATTGATTCTAAGGGCCTTACCCATTGGCCTTGTAAAAAGGCACGTATGTGCGAGCGAATCCAAGGGGAAACAGTAAACTATGGACAACATTGCCGACCGCCGTCTAGTGACATACCGCCGCGCACAACAATAGATGATTGGGTAAAACGTGCCCATGCTCAAAACTCCGTGGAAATGCAACCGACCCAGGAACGCTCGAGAAACCGCCCTCCCAAAGGCGCCTAATAATCGCAAGATAAGGACCACAAGAGGTGGTATAGCGAAGAATGGAAAGACGAGTTTCCGCACCCACGCGTCATCACGAAGCCAGCATGGGCTGCCTCTGCCTGGCGGGTTCCTCTTCTTCTGTTTCTGGCTCCTCGGGCAGGATTGGTTCCGTGGTGGGGGGTGTGGGCAGCTTGTGTGGTTGAGGCGGGTTGCGGAGGGCGTCTTCGGCGGCGACGCTGGCCTCGAGGGCCGCGAGTTCGTCTTCGACTTCTTCTTCGTCTTGGTTGGAGATGCGGCCGCCGAGCATGTCGCTGACTTCCTGTTTTTGTTTTGGTAAGTCGTTGGCATTTGCGCGCATGTCGACTCGCGCGTGTACACGAAAGCACACGGCAAGGATGGGTGGTAGTGGGGTGGAGGAAGCGTACCTTTTGATAAGCAATGGCGTCGGCCGTCTCGCCCATGAGCTTCTCGACGTGCTCGATGCCGCCCATTTCGGTGTGGATCTCCTTGAGGACCTTTGTGCCCTGCTGCAGGCCAAAGACGACGTCCTTTTGGATCATGGCGAACTCGACGGACGAGGTGAGCTTCTCGAGCTGCTCGAGCTGGGCGTCTGTCTTTTGGAGCAGGGATTCTTGGTACTTTTTGCGGCGGAGGGCGAGCAGCGCGCGGGGCTTGTCGCCCTTTGCGAGCATCTGTTTCGCAATGGCCGTCTCCTTGTCGGTGAGGACGGTGATGCGGCGCTGGTACTGGTGGAGTTTGTCGCGCTGGAGTTTGAGGTCGAGGATGGCCCTGGAGAAGAGGAGAAGAGTTTGGTTAGGCGGCTTCTTTGTTTGCGCGGTGATTGGGGGGAGGGGCCGCATGTGCGATGGAACGAGTATGAATGGGCGGGCTTACTTGTCCTGGGCGGTGACTTTACTTGCGTTGCCGCCCATTGTGAGGGGATCCCGAAGGCGGGCGGGCGCGAGCGAGTGGTGTAGTGGGGGGGAGATTGGGACTGGCGACCTTGCTGGCGCTGAAGTTGTCGTCGGTCGTTCGAGCAAACGGAATTGAGCGAAGAAAGAAGCGTGTTATTCGAGGTATGCGAATGGGTATGGGGGACGGAGGTCGTCGGGGGTTCGGGCGACAATCGGCGGTGCGGTGGGAGTTGGCCTGACGGTTTCGAGGCGCAACTGCTCGGCGGGCGGAACCTGATTTGGGGATTGGTTGGTGGCGCGACCGAGAGGCCAGTCGAGTCGAGAGTCAGCGTCGGTGTCGCTGGACCAGACTGCACCTGGTAATGTTCGTCATCGCTCTGACCTCTGACCTCTAGACACCACCCCGGTTGGTCAGGTGGGGCGGTGCGAAGCGGCTATCGATTAGATAAGAAGCGTGGAGTGGCGGGGTGGCCCGACATTTGCGCGCAACTATGTTGCAACTTCATGTTGTCGGTGACCGCCGAGCTGTTGGCCATCTTCGGTGGTGACGCCTTTTTCGACAATTTTCGAGGGAAACCGGGTGATTACCTTCTTTTGAGCTACTGGACAGAGAATCAATGAATAATCATCGATGCGCTGAACGACGAGAATGAGGGCGCAGGCTCCGTCACAGCGCAACAACTTACACGCTGGGATCGTATACAGGGACAGTAAGGGTGGGTGGGATTTGTTGAAATGAGTTAACTCGAGTCTTTTGCTTTCTCTACTCGAATTAGCACAAGTCCCTGGTGATATGAATCTCTCTCTAATTGGGCACGTGACACCGAATAGCAGTCGCATTCTTCGCAAAAGCTGACGATACCGACTGCGCATCTGGAGCTTGTGCAGGTTGAAATGAGGAATCACATTATGCATTTATCATCCATTTTCAGCGTGATGAAACCCTCTATACTATATCACCTCTTCAGCCGACCATGAACGTTACTTGTCAAGCTCTGTCAAGCGAACAGCTAGCTATTTCAATTCAATACGAGCAGAGTCGTCTATTGCAGTAAACGTCTTGAAGCATAATCACCGTAGATGCCAAAAGCGACGACTTCATCTATCTCAAGACAAGGCCGTAGAACATTTATGCTCTCAACTATAAGACAGGGAGGGGTATAATTCATAGCTTGTAGAGGTTCATGACATGGACGTGATGAATGAATATATTTTGGCTACGTAGCATCATCTGGATCGCAGTCCGCAATCCGCTGGAGAGCATCACGACACTAAAAGAAAGAAGTCAAAAGAGTTCGGATCCCCGGTGGGATCCTACATCTCTGGTGCCAATGCCGGGATATCTTAATCGGGGGTGCCTGGCCAGGCTCGTATACGGTATCGGAGTGGGACTCGAACCCTCGACTCTGGCGTGCAACCGTCGACCTGGCTACCCTAGGAACCCTCGACCTGAACCCGTTGCGCCTGCGAGCCTGCTCGGGTTCCTAGGTGACAACTTCCTGAGAAATTTAGAAACAAGTAGGTAGGTAGGGACGGCGGTGGGCGTGGTGGGCGTGGAGGACGATGAGATGAAAGTCGCGTAGCTTCTGAGGAAGGTGCGGTGGCCGACTGGGAAGGAACGACGCGGGGAGGCTTCGGCCCAAGATTCTCCGCCCCACAGCTGTCAGCAGGATACCGAGGGCAATAGAGACGTCGAGGAATGACTACTGCTGTCCCTGGGGGATGTGCTTGCAGTCTGGCTCTCGGGGTCAGCAATCGCCTTCTCTCCTCTGCGTGTTTCGAAAGTCTCGCGAGTCTGAACCCTTTCGTGATCCTGCGAGCCCCCTAGACCTACTTCATCTGCGCAGCCAGAACTCAGCCCGAGCCCCCTCATATTCAGTCTTGATGTCATGGGGTCTGAACAGCTCACTATCACACTTATGAGTACTATCAAGATGTCAACGAGAGAAAGAGCCATCACATGCTGACGGAGTCGGCTTAGGAAACGCGAATGTAGAGCTTTGCACGAGATGGCCCCTTCTCAGGCGAGTCTTTGACCTCTCATATCTTTGAGCACTACTAGACAGAAATGATACTAGACAGAAATGAGAGAGATGAGCTTGCTTGGTTGAGACTGAGATGCAGTATTACTGCTTTCGTGCTTCAATTTCGGCCTTCTGTTGAGGGATAGAATGCACAATCCAAATTCGTTCAATACTTCATATAAACTGGCGTCCAGCGGACAACTCCAAAGGTTGTATGGGCAAGGCACTCTCTCTCAGAGACATAAAATAGGATCAGAACCATAAATAAGCCAAATTATCTGCTAAGAAGCTTCCACTGCAGCCCTAAATACAATTAAACTGAGATAGCGAGACTGCTAAGCTAGGAAGCGGATGCGACTGAAAGACCATTCAAGGCTCAAGCTCAGGAATAGACCAAACAGTTGGCATCATATGCGAGGACCTAATTCCGTATGTCCAGGATCTCGCTTCTGTGACAGAGTCAACGGGTGACAGTATGCGTATCTAGATCGGTATACCAGACGGCAATAAGTGAATGCCAAAGCCACACGGTGTGTTTTTCGATCAGTGACCCCGACGTTTATGTCTCTTCCCAACCTGCTCACTTAACACCACAAACTTGTCTATAATTGCCCTGCTTATTCACAAGAGACGCCTATGGGAGAAGCTAAGCCCTTTCTTCGTACGGAGTATCACACCCGGCGACGCTGGCTGTCACCTCTTGTCGCAGCTTTCTTGATTCACCAATCTCACGCGCAAGAAGAGAGTGTATCCGGTGACATAGAACACATGCCCGTCGATGAATCCAGAAACCGTCACATTGCACTGCAGGTCTGGCGTGAGGTCGACCAGTGTGTCATGATTGCGGAGTCCCTCCACACCAGCCTCCGTCTCCGGGGCCCGGCGGAATCCTAACCTTGGAGCGTTTGTTCCACTCGACGAATCCCCCCCGTGGATGCCACGCTCGGATAGCAATCGCCACAAATAGACCTCGCATACACCAGCAACTCGAGGAGAATCACCCAGCCAAACCCCAGCGTCCTGCGAGCAGCGGGTGGTTATCCAACAAAACTTCGTTCCTGGCCCTGGGCGATGAATTATCCTGGAGGTATCAGGGTCAAAACGCGCAAACGCAAAGTACGGACGGTCCCACTTTGCCAACTTGACTCTTCTCTTCCTACTATTACAGTTCCTAGACAAATAAACGACGCAAAATGAGAAGAGAAAGAATAAAATTTAAACATGGAAAACTTTGACAATGTCAGTTCCCAGCACCCAAGTCCCTGGGGGCCATGCGGGCGCTACGATGGCGAGCTGTCGGTAGCCCAAAGTCGCCGGCAACCTGCGATTGACTTCAGCGGCACAGCCAACGGCTCCGGGAGACGCACAACTAGACTTCTGCAGTGGCAAAGTTTGCTATCGCGACTGACCTAAGCTGCGTTAATCACTCAGTGTGTGCTGTAGCAGTAATACTGCGCAGACCGGCAGAGGACAGCCGGTAGGGCAGGCCCGAGAGACGTCGCATCGGAGATGATTAATTAGTGTGTGTAAAGTCTGCCCGAGATGGGATTCATCCTCCGCGCGCTCATATCCGCCCACTTTGACGGATGGGGTCGGGACTGGGGGGGGCGCGAAACTTGTAAGGAGGTGACATTCTGCGGCGGGATCGTCAACTAGAGCGACACAAGCAAATGTCGTGCCCGTCTACCGTGCCATTCCCCCAGACGGCCAGCGCCGCGTCAGAAAGACTGGAGCCGTAACCGGCCGGGCCGCCGATCTTTTTTTCTTTTTTTCTATTTTTTCACCCCCTCGAGCCCGATAAATCGCGTGGGTGTGTGTGGCTGTACACTGTTGTTGGTTGTGTCGTCGTGGTGGGTTCCATCACGATGTATCCGTATTCCCACCTCGTTCCCGCAAAACAGACTTTCGAGCGTAGACGAACGAGTCGGGCAGTGATGGACGACGGCCTGTTGTGGTATTCATCTCGCCGGCTGCACCGCGTGATTTCCCACAAAGAACGAGAGGGACTCGGGACGACGCGGAAGTCTAGCCGGCGCAGAGACAGCCTTCTTTCCATGTGGATCGAGTCGAGCAATCTGTTGTTAGCCGCGCGTCGACTAGCAGTGTGCGGTAGTTGGTAATCACACTAATTATCCGTACAAGCAGCATGCAATCTGCGTGAGCCGGGAACGCCTTGTGTAGATCAAGCGCGAGAGAAAGATGTGCCCAGTCTGGGGCATCATCATGCGAATATCCACGTTAGTCTGCCCTCGCTGCGTGATGGGCAGAGACACAGACAGAGACGCGGCAACGAGGCCGGCCCTCCATACAGAGAGGCCCTGTCTCGAGTGATGTGTGGCTCCACGCGGGATACTCTCAAAACACCAGAGATGACTGCACTGCACGCCGGGTCCCCTCGATGGCTGATCGTCGACATCCAACAGGAGGATTGCGCAAGATGGGAGGGAACAGCTCAGGGCGCCTCCGACAGCCCGCCCCTCCTTCACCTCATCGGCCAGCCAGCCCGAGGGTTCCAGTTTCTTCTCTGATGTCGCATGTGGCCAACGCAGATCTTTCGCGCTACAGATGTGGGAAGCCATCGCCATCGCCGGCGCCGCTGACGAAGACCCGGCGTGGGGGAATACGTGTCGACAGACAAAACCAAAAACCCCCCAGGGATGCGGACGGCGCGAGGGACGGACCAAAGCTGGTAATGACCGCGTGCTTTTCCAAAGCCCCCAAACGGCGGCGGGCTCCGGTCACCTGGTCCAGAAAGGCAGCGGACCCAGCCAGACCTTGCCAGCAGACCAAAGCCTTTGGGGGGGAGACGTTCTGCTTCACGAAATCCATCGTCAACTTTCTTTCGAGGCCGGTCCGCCATGATCGTCCGCTACAGCCAAAACAATCCCGGAGACGACGCAGAAGCTAGAATTGAGCCATGAGGCAGATAGAGTGCGGCGGAAGAGCCCAAAGATGTGTGGTGTGCAACTACTGGTACGTGCTAGAAAATTAGTACGTGGTTAGTGAGGGAGTGGACGACCAGGTTTCTTGTTTAGTGAGGTTATCCAAGGATGATTCCTTCAGCGACGTCTGGCGCGCTTCTGCGTTGACGCATAATTCCAAGCATAAAAGGGGTGCGTGTATAACAGCAGCATGGCAGGATGTGGATGTGGACGTGAAGCCTCTCCACTCGTACACCCACGCCCCCTGGGCTACGTCTACTCCACGGAGCGCCGGCCGGGCAGGCTAGGAGGCTGGGAAGGTCCGCAGCACATCCCTCTCGCCGCGTCGTGGCCGGCCCTCCCCGGACTGCCCCGGCGATCCAAGACAGCGCATCGCAAAAAGCCTTCTCCACCTCGTGCGATTTGCACTCAGCAGACACGGGGGCGGGCCAGGGAAAGAGTTAGAGAGACGTGGATCGAGAAAGAGAGAGAAGAAAGTACAGTACGGAGCACTGCGTAGGGAGACGGCAAAGGTGGGGCTCACTTGTATGTGGGCTTTCGCAAACAATCCACAATATTATCAAACTTGTTTCTTGTTAGACCAAGTGGGCTTGCATTCTTGCCTGACAGCAGTCCGTACCTAACAGTAGTACGCTCCGTAGCACTGATTGATAACGAGAGAGCTTTTCCCCAGCACACACGCACACACGCACACCATGTCCCTGTGTACTTGTAGGGTCGCACTCAACCAGCACTGGTTGTGCTGTGCCAGCCCTGTGAAGCATCTAGACCCCTCATCGACCCCGAGCACTTTCGACCAAGTCGTTTCACGATGCTGGGCGACGTTGCTTCACAGTCACGTACCGTGATAGTCTTCCCCGCGCTCTCACTGCGACCTCGCGAGTCTAGAACGTAAAAGTTTCCACAGCAGAAGGTGTTCGTGACGACGAGCTGATGCACCAACTGAAGCGACCCATTTACGGAACTCATGTGACGCTTCAAAGTCTTTTGCTGGCGTTGCGTACTATTGTATGATTATACTGCGGAGTACGCAGTAATTAGTATACTGCCGTCGTCAACCGGAACAGCGGTCCCGTTTCGCTTCAGCAGAGAACTGGAACCTCTACTTTACGGATACAAACTCACGGAAGCGAGAAGAGCGTATCCGTAGCAGACGGCTAATGGCACGACTGTGGAATCACGAACAGCGTCCCACGCCCGTCCGCGTCCGGCTGACCCCGTCGCACCCGAAGGTAGGGAACCACGGCCGCTCTCTGTAGTGATGTATTCTTACCCACGTACGGATACGTCCACCACGTACATGCGTAGACGGGTCGGGTGGTACTCACGTACACAGCGTGCGTGGGTAGCGTGTTTATTGAACAACAATCAATGGGTGGAAACCCGGCAGGAGAAACACTCCGCATAGTTATACTCCCATGGTAGCAAGCCATGTTTCGGCCGTGGGCTGCCTTGTGCGCGCGAATGGGCGGGTTCCAAGGACAGTGTTGCGAGTTGCAACAAGTCTGTCTTGCAGAGACGAGAGTGCTTGCCGACCCGCATCGTATGTTTGCGACAAGTCGCCCGCTACACAGCACTCTTGAACGTGTATTGATATCCGCTGGAAGCCGAGCTGCGAAACAGGCCCAATATCCATCTCCCAGCAAGGCACGACGCGGGAAAACCCCCAATGGCCGGCGGCAATGAAACAGCGTGTCTCGGGCGTCTGTCTGGAAGGCAGGCCGAGTTGTGCCCGTCTCAAACGGACTCGGCTGGGGAGATTTGAATCCGCAAGTCAAGTGCCTGGCGATACCAGGAAGCCCTTGAGAAACTCTGTTTTTTCTTTTTGCTGCGCCCCGTCTCTGCTTGTTCTTTGCTTTTGCAACCGATTGCATAACGACGTAGATTGTTTGGTTTCTAGCCCTGCACAGCGACGTTGTCTTTATGCGCATACTGTTACGTAGTAAAACAACAAACAAGAAAAACCTGGACAGCGAGACAGACACGACGCTACTGGGGCCTGCCTCGGTCAGAGTGCCCTTGCGCATGCGTACGTAATTATTGCAAGTACTTCGTACCCTGGGAGGTACGTAGCGCAGAGTGTGTACCTTGCAGATGAGTCAACCTCAAACTCAGTAAGAGACTTTTTTCTTTGGTCCTCGCTCGCCAAGTGAGGTCTTTTGCTTCAGGCAACCAAAGTATACACGGGCACGTGCCCCGGAGAGACCAACCGGAAAGTCTGCCGGGAAGCACACCGGCAAGTTGTCGAGTGGGAATCATGCTCAACTTCGAGCCCAAGGTCCAGGTGCCTGAAATGCCCGATTACGGATACCAATGGAAAGTGAATCTATCCGTACACCGAGAGAACCTTGAAGGCCGAGACCGCTCAGAGTCTGCCTGCTTCCATTGTTAGGATGGGGGAAAAACTCTCTGAGAAAAAGGGGAAAAGTGGATAAAAACTGGGAATCGAAAGAGTCACACTCACTCGTACTGGTACGGAGTACACGGCAAGGAAACCGAAGGAATGGCCGGCCCATCGACAGAATTGGAACCAACCCAGCTTCGCGGCATCCCGTGCTGACAGCCCCAAAGACCCTGCTCGCATCCCTATCCCTTCCCCTGGGGCCATTTTTCCTGTCTCGGACTGTGAACGATCGAGCCCGTCATCGGCACTTGCTGTGGTCTGTGGTGTTGATAGAACCCCATGTCGAAGTCTATGAGAACATGTAATTACTGTGTAGAGCACATTATGCATATACTATGTGTGCATGTATCCGTACGCACTTGCACATATCCCGTCTGCTTGCATGCGAGTTTCCTCCATGCTTGCATAAGGTAGGCGGCAGTCACACCATGTAATGTAGTCAGCAGAGCCTCTTTCCAAGGGAGGCAGGTGATCTTCAACCCCTCACTCCATGATTTCAACCGCACTTCACGTCCTTCATGTGAACCCGACGGGCGTTGCGGAGCGTCCGCTCGTGCTGGGGAAAACAGAACCGGCCTGTAACTTTGCTTATTTCTTTCCTCATCATGACACTACCATAATGTCACTTCGAAACCCTTGACACCACCGCATCGAATTCCGACCCGGCCAGCGCGAAACTCTACCGTGGCGCGGCTGCCCCCACGCCCACTTTGAGCGGCTTCCAAATGCTGTCTTCATTTGTCTCGTCTTGATCCAGCTGCTTGATTCACTCCTGCCTGTCCTCTCCACCACATCACGCCTGCGTCAAACTTCCATTCCTTCCATTGCCGTTTTTCTTGCTTCTGACTCCGAGTCAACTTCATCATCCACTCCCGCCCTGCCGGAGCTTCGTTTCCCTTGTCCCCCTTTGAACCTTGATTCTGTGGAGAGGGGCAGGCGTAAGTGAGCCCTCACAAGCAAAGCCCTCGTTCCATCGCGGCGGGAGTGCACTAAGCCCGCATCCTGCAAGCACGGGAATCATTGAAGCCTTCGCCGCCTTGCGTGCGCCAAACACATGGCTCACAAATCTATGTACATGCACTGTAATAATGTGTACGCGCGACGGGACGGGGAGCCCGCGTAACATACCGTCACCCTTTCTTCTTGTTTTTCTTCTCGTCGCCCCCACGGCCTGGAAGCGGTCGAAATGGGCACGAGGAGGGAGGCAGGAGGGGTGGACGAAATCTCGCTTGCCCACGTTCCACGAGATTGACGCAGAAACGTGGTCCGCCATTCGCCTTGTGTTTTTTTTCCCTCTCCTTTCCAAGATCAAGTAGCACACGGCCTCAAAGCCACAAGACACACTCAGGGCGTCAATATGGCCCTCAAATATTTCACCGTAGACGCTCTGCCTGGACCTGCAAGGCGTTGTACACGTAGTAAGGTAGCTTGTCCCGTACCTGGCCGAGACCCAAGCTGTGCCTGAAAAAGGGCTGAGAAGGGGTGGCCCGGGGGACGGACCCGCTCTCATGTGTGAGTAGCCGGGAGATCTTCCCCGTGATCCACCCACGCCAGCTCATCGGCTCATGCTCATGCCATGCCATGCTCACTCACTATTATTCCCAACTCACTCACACGCTGCCCTGGAGGATGCTGTGCAATTAGTGTATGGGTGTGTGTGTGTATGAGAGGGCCGGCCGCGGACCCTTCCTCCCCCGCAATACTTGTTGCATCCGCTCATCGGGGAAAACTTGACAATGAGCCGGGTTCATGAGCGATTGCTTTTGTGCATTCTCACCACTACGCAGCATGCACCCCGTACCAACTACTCCGACTCCGTGTCCGCTTGCACTACGAAAATGAAACACGAAACATGATCGAAATGCAATACTCTGCAATGTACATCGTCAGCGCGAATTCGGTATTCAAAAAGAGTGCACAAGCAGGCGTGTTTCACGTCACTCGTGTCTTCTGCCCTAAGCACAAGACAAGCGAGCTGTCTACCTGTGTGAGAAACAAGAACAAACAAAAATAGCTTCTTCACGCCTCTCGAGGAAACCTTAAGCCCCCGGGGCCATTGATGAACGGATGGACCCAAGCTCCAGCTCCAGCTCCAGCTCCAGCTCCAGCTCCCAACATGCTGCGTAGCAGCAGTGAGCTCCGATCCCAGACCAATCACCACCTAGCTGCGAAGCTAGCAAGCTTCACTGTCGACCACCGCAGCTGGTCTTGCACATTCATGATGCCGACGTTTCGCAGAGGCTGGAGACACCCTCTCATCCCTCTCTCTGTTACCCTCGGGGCAGCGGCATCATCTCGTCTACCAAATGGGCCCATTGTCTCGCTCCAGTTGCAGCCGTGGCTATACTGTGAGTCACGGCAAGGTTGCTTAGCTAGCTGGCTAGCTGGGAGCTGGTCGTACCCTACGGCCCAAAAGCAGCTGTCTCCAGCTCTTTCTACGCTCGCTTCGAGAATTCAATGGGTTCCACATCTTCACCGGTGTAGCTGACGACGAGTTCCACGCCCACACATACCATGTACTACCATGTATGTAGATGATTTAGGCTCCATCAACGCCCCCTCGGCCTGCACGACACATCAATTTGCGAGGGCTCACTTTCCGGCAGTGGAGAAGAGAACAGGGAGCAGAAAAAAAAAGGGAGGAGGGAGAAAATGCAATGCGTAATTGACAGTGCAATGACGGGCAGGGCAGCCGCCCAAAAAGAAATGAAAAACTCCGTTCTGACTCCCTGGTTATCGTGTTGAGCTACAGAGTGCAGCAAACATCAGGCCATGCGACGGGTCGCTTCGGTAAACAAGTCGAAGCTGTACAGATTAAAGAAAAATTGAGATGGCCTTTCCGCGCCCGACCTCTCCTCCATGCCAAAGAGACCAAAATGGAACGAGACCACCCCAGCGCGGCGGGCCGCGGAAGGACATGCGGGCGGGTAAGATCTCCCTGAACCCTAATTAACTTCTTCCGGGCTGGCAAACCCAGCCAGAGCAGCACCGTTGTATCCATCAACCGGTCGAGAGTCTGGCCTTCTTGTCGAACGATGGTTGTGGCCGCACCCGCTCCGATCCTTCATTGTCTTGTGTCTCTAACATACGCAGAAGGGTGTTCGACGGCCCCCGAAAGCGGCATTGCACAATGTACCTATTCGCGTGAATTTTGGCTTGTACGGATATTGACCACGAATAGTTCCCAACAAAACAGGCGTGGCCCGTGTGTGGCGCTGGGTGTGAGGACAAAGTGCAAATTTGCGGGAAATTTCTCAGTGGACAATGCGATCCAAAGAGAAGCGTCGAGAAGGATCGTGGCACCGCACGGGTGCAAGAGATATTCCTCAGGCAACTTCCGCGATTGGTACATTCGTTTCTCAAACGGCCGTTCCAAGAGCAGCAGGCTTACAGCACTACTGTACACGTCCTCGATGATGTGCACTACACATGCCATCACTCGGGTGTGGGAAAGAGGAATCGCTGGTGCGACGGTCTGGACCAGAGATCCGTGGCACTCTGTTATTGTACCCTGGCCTTCAGTACGGAGCTTGACTGGCCTGCAGGTCCCAAGCCAGGAACCAAGAGCGGCTTGCCATGTGTGATCCGGCCTGATGTTGATGGAAGCCCTGGGAGATGGTGAAACTGGGCCGCGACTCCAAGATTCGACGACGTGTGGACGTTGTCGTGGCAGGCCGTGAGTGGCATGGATATTCATCCGACGCAACCATAGGCAGCGACACAGGTCTCCCAGATGTACTGTCCCCGCGTATGTTGTGAGCGCAGGAACAGCATGAATACCGCTGCGTCCTGAGACGTGAGGATTCCGTGATGATCCTGCACAAGAGAGCCTGTCTTTTGGCATTGTTTGCAGAGCCGGCAGGCAGAGCAAGGTCTGGTTCGCCCTCTACCCGTCAGTCGTGCATCACCGCCCCTCGCGTCGTTCGCCTCGAGCCGCTTCCAACATTACCGACTTGTTGGCCAGTTTTGCCGTTGTGGTTCGCACGCTGTGCGTTACCGACGCAGTCCCAGGCGGGATCTTCCTTGCAACAGCACACTTGCAGTATACTAGCAGCAACATGACGGGTTCGGCCACAAGGGACGAAGAAGGCGGCATAAGCTGTCTCGGGCCCCTTATCCTTAGCACCCAAGCTTGGCGAGGCGAGACGAATGCGTTGTGGAAAGCGACACGCGCCGAGGCCAGGCAGACTGGTTGCTTTGGCGTTTCTGCTCAACTCATGTTTTGTTCCAAGAGGGCCATCCCGAGCGTGCCGTGCCCACGGGCCTGTGCATGCTCCGTCCGTCCTCCCAAGGAACCGGAATGCCGTGCACGACGTATGCCCTGCCATGCCCTGCATCAGCCCAGAAGAATCTCCCATACTGAAACTTGGTATCTGCTGCTGGACGTAGGGGAGAAGGGGGTTGACGTCATTCGTTCGGTTGGACATGGCATAAGGGAGCGAGCGGGTTCCGTATTACGTGAGCCCCATCGTGGACCTCCGAGGGCACCTCAGCTCTGTATCTCTCTGTGGAGTTACAGGAGAGCCCGGTGAGTCTCGTCTCTCAACTCGGTCGGTATGCGTGTTGCCGCAGCGGCTAAAGTCGTCTCTCGTCTTGACACCGGAAGAGCCTGACAAGAGAAATGCGAGTGAGACGGCCCCTGCCTGGGCGCTGGAAATATGTTACGGTTACTGGGAGCACCGGTCCATCCCTCTCGTGCGTGGTTGGACTGGCGAGAAGTTGTGCAGGCACTACCGCCGTCCAGTGGAAACCTGGCTGGGTTGGCTCTGTGTTCTGTAAGAGGTCGTCATATCCCCAAACGTCGTAGTGCAGCCAGCAGAGAGGACACGCAAGGCGAGGTGGCGTCCCGTCAAACGGATCAAACGGGTGTAGATAATAGTGTTGTTGCTAAAAAGTGCAGCCAAAGTGAGCCACGCTCGGTAACCCCAGGCAGGCAAGCACAGGTTGTGTGTGTGTCCTTCGACATCCGTCTTTCGGTGTTTTGCGGTTCTGCGCGAAGCCCAAGACAGGGACGGCGTGGGAAGTGAAATTTTGTTTTTGTTTGTTGTTTATGTCTCTTGCTATGCTCGATAGATGGGCACATTGCAGAGACAAGGCGACAGGCAAGAACGAACAGTAACAGTGACACAGACAGCCACGAGAAATAAGGCAAGGAACCTAGCAACCAAGGTAGGTACAGTTTACTGGCACCTTCCAGTATACTACCTATAGGTAGGTACCTATCTTAGGTAGGCAGGAACCGGAGCGAACGTTCGACAGCAAGGAATTCAGACACAGGCCAAGACAGGGCGCACAGAAGGGCGAGTTTCGTGGCATCGATCGATGCGGTGCAGCGTGCTACATTCTCCGTAGGGATATGGGAAAGTAGAAAATTTCTGAAGCAGGCGAGGTGAAAACTTTTCCCTTCTTGATAGGAATTCTCGCGTTGCCGGATCGCTCGCTGGCTGAGCGTTGCGTCCAACCCTTTCCGCCTTGCAGCGGCGTAGGAACTTCGTGCATGGCGTACCTGTGAAAAGATTGTCGTTTGATACCCGAGATGAGAGGGCCTCAATTCCTGGGCTGCTCTCATTCCCCTTTTTCTTTGTGCTGTGACCATTCCACGCCCCGACAAGACGCTCCATGCGCAGGGCCGAGATGATGGCAGATTGGCAAGTGGACTGACTTGACCGTATCGAATGTCGCCAACGCCGTCGCGACCGTCGATGCTAATGCAGTCTGTCTGAAGGGGAAAGCGCACAATGGTTGGCTGGGTTATTGTGCAGCCATGTTGTTATTGGCAGCATCATGATATGAGATGTGAGGTGGCGAGTGTGGTTCAGAGCAGGCGTTATCAGGTCAACTTGCCTTGTCAGCACATTGAAGGATTACAGACATCCAATCCAGTAAAGAATTGCACCAGGCAGTCAGTCCAAGGCGGCAGCCGAAAACGGGCAATCAATTGACATTCGGGCAGTCTGCCTAGCAATGTGCATGTATCGTAGTAGTGAGGTACGCGGACTGGGCCGCAAAGCACCTCAGGCGCAGCTGGGTTGGACCTGAGGCGTCTCACTGTGTTGGGCAACGCGTGCTGAGCTGAGCTGGCTCCATGGACCTGGCCACGACAGTCCGCCCCGAATTCGCGCATCTTCGAGCACCTAGGTACTGCACGTAAGCCTCAGGTGCCCCGATCCGGCCAGCCACAGCAGGCGAGACGCCTGAAGGGCCTCTGGGGTTTGCCGTGCCACTTCCACCGGTCCGCCACGCCCCCCTTCGTCGACACAATGCGCAATATTGCATTCACGGCTATGAGGCAAATCCCCCCTCTGCTCTGGCGCTTACCAGTAACGATTGCCTTAAAACCTAGGTACCTACCCAGATGCGGTCGGAACTTGGACAGCGTGAATTCGAGTGAGCGAATGTGCAATGGTCGTGCCCAAGCATGTACCCGGGTTAGGTAGGACCAGCCAGTGTTTTCTTGGTGTTCGGTCGTAGCCTGCGGCTAAGGTTCAAGTTAGTATGAAGGCCCAGATCCGGGTCGACGACACTACCAATATGTGAAAGACAAAGGGTTCGTGGTGAGGGACGGCCACGATGAGGAGATCGTCGATGACATCTTCATCGTACGTCCGACCATTGGGAGCTGCAATTTTTGCATCATGGCCAATGCTTTTTCCTTGACTACACCATCCTCGCAGCGCTGTCGTCTGTCTCCTTGCAGCACCCGCAAAACAGTGCCCCGTTCGCCCTTTCAAAACATTGGTGGATGGAGCACGGGCGGTGGGATGGGATGGGGCATTGAAAAAAAAAAAAAGGATGAGACTCTGCGGCTCTCTGACGCTACCCAGGCGGAGTTGAATCCGTCCATGGAAACGTGCTCAACGTGCTCACATTGTGTGATGATGGTGCCATGTTGGACCCCAATCTCGTCGCCCGCCAATGTTTATGAAAAGACCCCCTCCCCTCAAAGGACAGTGGACCTGATGAATCTGGCATCCGTACAAAATATCCGTGGACCGCATGTCGATACACGACATGGGGCGTACACCCCTCTTCGGAGACTTTGGACTTGAAGCCGTCGTCATAAGGACGTGGGAGGGGCAGGTAGGTGGGCGGCGGGGAGCAAGAGGAAAGAAAGAAAATGGACATACAAGACGATAATGGCATGTTTTCTCCTGCGGCTCACGTCATTGCTCGCGGCCGTACGGCGCGCTCGAGCAACAAGCGCAGAGTTGACGGGTCCGGTCCTGCGTAGCGAAATGGCCACACGGATAACCCTGCCAGATGGAAAATGGCATCAACCATGGCTGCCTCGGGCTGAAGGGAAGGAGGGGTGGTTTCAATCTCGGCTCTCAGCCCGCGGAGTGCAGTGGGCATAATTCCTCACATGGATTGATGAACTGTTGTCCTTGCCCAGACGCATTCACGCCACTACTGAGCAATGAAAAGCAAATACTTGCTCAGGTACAGGTACCGTGAGGAATTGTGAAGGAAGGCCCAGGGAGAAAAAGTTTATCACACCCGACCTCAGTCATCGGACTTTTCGGGGCTCGGATACCTGGCCACTCCGGCCGAGCTTCCGAACCCTTGAACAGACTGCCAGGCCTGGTATTGCGGTAGATTGAACTTACTTGAGATGAGATGGGCCAGGGGAAGGGAGAGAGACCATCTCATCTTTTGGCTTCGTCTTGGGAGCGCGCGCGAGATTGCAGATGGACGGTGCGTGCGGCCATCGTAACATGTTCACCCTCCAACACAGCAGGCACCTTACATTATAGCATGGCATAGGCAGCACACCACACACCGCACGGAGCAGGTGCCACGAAGCGAGAAACGAGAGGACAGAAAGCAAAGACGAAATGACCGCGGTGGTGTTGGTGATGGTGATGGTGGTCAATCGCACGACACTGCACACGCTCGTAAACTATTTTGCCTCTTCCCCCCATTGTCGCAAATTTCACACTCGACGTCTACCGTAGCATCCAAGGAGAGTTTCTGGCCTTAACATCACCTACAAGTAATCTTCCAATTAGGACTCCCTGGACCCCCTGGCAATGGCCAGCTCGCATATGGGTTCGGGTTCGCCTTTTGTCGTATCTCACACCCTCCGTACGTACTCCATACCCTGGCGGCCAAAATAAAATGTTAAAAAAAAAAAAGTCTGTAGTCTGTAGCTCGACAACGTGGGCAATAGAGCCGTTGTCAAAGCTGTGCAAAAAGGAAAGTCGACTGCCCATCACCCGCCCCCAAAACGGGGCTCTGCGACCTCGGAAGTCTCCAGTCGTCCCGAATCGTGCCCTCACTCCGTCCCCCGTCCGTCGGCTGGGGCTTGTTCTTTTTTTTTTCCCCTGCTGTGTGGGAGCGAGTGTACTTGTATGACTGTGACGGAGTTTGTCGGTCGTTATAACGCTCCTCCGAAGAAGCCATCTTGGCGGGGGCAGACCCTGAAGTGACTTTTTTCTTTTCATGTTTCCCCTTTACTCCGTTGCCTTCTCGTCACTTCCACCCTTGGCACTTCCTGCTCATGGAGCGACCTGCACTAAACATGTGCGCTCGTTCCCTTGAATTACCTTACTGTACAAGTACGGACCTAGTATCCCTACGGTGGTACCTTGTGTAGAATTAGTAAGGTCCTGCGGCCAGACACCCACGTCCACGATGACTCCGACTCCGGTACGGAGTACTGCGTGCAAGTAATGGGGATTTTCGACGTCCCGGCACTATGACGCCTTTTCCCGGTGACCCACGGCTCCAACGCGAAAGCTCCAGAATGTGGATACCCGTTGGGCTGGCACGCAGAGTCATCGTCGATTAGAGTCATCCTTTCCAATTGGGAAAGGCAAGCCAAGGAAGGGCGCGAAAAAAATTATCACGGGCAACAACACAACTGATGTGGGTGGGAACTTTTTTGGGGCACGTTTGGATTGGATGGCATCTGTTGATTGTATTGTTTTGTTTGTTTTGCCAATCCGACACTTGTCTGAACCAGTTCCTCTCAATCCTCCCAAGCCCAAGAAACAAGTCTCTTCAAGTGCCCAGTAATACTGCCAAACTGGTTATGCTCCACATAAACCTCCCTCAGCCTGTCCAATACAGCCCCCGACTGCATACGAGACAGCGTCTATTCCATCAGACGCCATCATCCATCCCATAGGCTCTGAAGTTCCTCCCATGTATTCGACTCCATCATAAAAAAACCCATTCGTAAGGTGTCAGGTCCGAGAAGATGCTCTGTGATCCACCGATACCATGAGCAAGAGGCCTTCGTCCAGATGCTTGACCCCGACCATGCCCGTGGTAGAATCTCCCCCATTGTGCCCAGTGTTGCGCCGTCATGCGGATGAAGCAGCTGCCCTGCCAAAACCAAGCGATCTCCGTAGATGACCCAAACTTTTTTTTATAATGCAATACTCCGCTGTGATGCCCGTTTTTTTGTTACAACACTTGAACCAAGGAAAGAGGAAAATGTCGACTTGTGTGTTGGCGAAGAACGTATCGAGACTGAACTGGGTTGTGTGCGGTACTGGTGAGAGAAGGAAAATAAAAGTGTCGCTGTCCGGCGACTCAGGGTATATTGAACAATGTAGCGAAAAGTTTCTTGTAATGATGTTGTGTTGTTGTATTTAATTGGGTTGAGTTGGTGACATGTTTAGTAGGAGCGACGGCGTTGGAGGCGGGCTTGCTCAAAAGAGTTGGCGTACGCATTGAGTTCTTTTCTCGCCTTGTCCGACAGCTGGCTTGCGTCTGTGGCCGATGATGTTGTGCTCTGCATCGAGCAAAGGCTGGAGTTGGAGCTCGAGGTGGTCAACGTACGGCGTGTCGACGTCGTTGTCGATCTCGGGGTGGAGAGATAGGACTGTCTGAGGGGGGTAGAGCCGTAGGGCTGAGCGTTGTTGAAGTCGTAAGCAGGAGCGAGGTTAAGTTTGTTCGAGTGGTGCTGTCCATGCTGTTGCCTCGAGACGCTCCACGGGTACGAAGGTGTGTTCAGACCGGGAGAGCTGGCGACGGAGCTGGGTGTCGACGACTTCTCAAAGTCACCCAGGCGGCAGGATTCTGAGCAGTAGGCAGTGCCGTCGGTCTGCTTGTCACAGCCGAGGCAGAACTCGGGGGTCCAGAGGTCGAACGCGGCCATGACTAGAGAGTTCGTTGTGTTTGGTTGGTGTGTTGCAGATGTTGAGTAGAAGCGAGTCGAGTCAACTGGTGGTGAATTGTGTGTTCGTGTTGAAGCAGCCAAGTGGAATTGCAAGTTGGGTGAGTCGAGGAGGTGGAGGGAATGGGGTCAATTTTGGGAAAAGAGTTGGGCGGGTTCGCAGTTGTTTAAGTAAAAACACAACTGGATGCTGTAGGTACAGAGAGTAAGGCACGAACAAATGCCGGAAGAGTTGAGTGAAGTCGAATGATGAGAGAGCGACAGGTGGATCGAGAAATGGAAAGAGGTCGGCTCATATGTATCTATCCTCGAAGCACAGCCTGCCCACCAAGAGGAGCACGCCCAACCCAAGGTCTTTGGCGCTGCACACCTCCCACTCCCAGTGTGGGCAATGGATGGGCAGTCATGTAGTCGCACGGGCAAAACAGGACAAGAGGTACATGGCTCCCCACCCACCAAAGTGACTGTGCACTAAGAAGATGCACCCTCAGGATGGAGATGGAGGGCAGAGAGGCAGCAAGGATCACACTGGGACGCTGGCAGGCTGGATGGGCTGAGCAAGGGCCCCACCCAGTTCTCATGCCCTGCAGCAGATAGCGCCGACTGATGGGGTGTGTGGTAAAAGGGTAGGGTGTAAAGGAGGGGTATGGAAGCGCGTGGAGATGGACGGGAGGTGGGCTGGCCAGGGGGGGCGTGTGATTCTGGAGAGGGGAGTGACAGTGGGAGTGGGAGATGGAAGTGCAAGTGAAAGTGGATTGGTGGATGCGACAGCTGTCTGGCTGGCTGGCTGGCTAGCCGGTTGGACACCCAGCTGACGAACAAGATGGCAAGGAGGTAGGAGGCAGAAGGGCCAATGTGAGCAAGCAGCGGGCAGTGCCGGGCCAGCGTCAGGCAGTCATGAGGTAGGTGGTCGACGACGCTGTCTCCGTAAATTTCTCGCGTCAAGGGCGACAGTTGTGATGCCTTGACGAAGCCTACCTACTACGTACACAGTAGTTGTCCTGGAGCACCCATGAGTATACGGAGTTGTTGCATCAGGACGGGCGAGTATGGTGCAAAACACGAGCGTATGATGGAAAATGGTGCACTCGATGGTGCAATTTCGCTAAACAGTTACATGCTGGCGCCTTGTAAGCGAATTGTCAGCCGCCTTGCGTTATCTGCTGAGGTCCTGATGCGATGCAAAAGGCCAAAAAGTTTAATGCACACCTACTATACAGCAAGTACCGTATGTAACATAATCGACAATGACGTGGGGACTCGTTGAGCACGCACGCCATACCAGAAGCAAGGTACTTCACAGTTATGCAGTTTACCATCTGCACCTACTTGTAGAGGTATCCTACCTGTGGGCATGTACTCCGCACCGCTTCGGTATATGCATACTTGACTTTCCGCCCAGGTAGTCGCTTGCTCCTCCTGCAAGGTCCTTCACGGCTCTGCCCGCCCAAGACATTGATGCAATGAATTATACTATGTACAGTTGAAGAATACCTCAGGCATGGCCACCTTACCTAGCTACCAATCAAGGCTCACTGGTCCTCTGCTGCAGACACCTTCTGCATTCCACCTCATGTGTCTACAAGGACGCAGTACCAACAACGCATGTGGTGTCTACCTAGTGGGCAGCGTACCCAGGTAGCCAGTAAGATGCGTCTACCGGAAACCACCATCACGCAACCAGACTAGCCAATCTCGTCAGAGCTAGTGCCGGCTGGGTATAGCGCGACCTACCACAGTAGCTCGCAGTCGCCACTGGCCCCTGCTCTCACCCCCCTCACTCCTCGCGTACTATGTACTCTCTTTCTTGATGCACTTTCATAACTTTCTCCTCTTGACCCAAAAACACACACACACACACACGTGTGATCATCGAAATCCACGCCCTCCTACCTTACCCCGGCCTCCCCTCAGAAAACAGTCAGCTGTTTGCTCCGATCTGGGTCTGCACCTGAGAGCAACACCTACCCACCTGCTACTGGGGTGGTATGGTGTTGTACAGTATGGGTACGCTACCTATGTGCGCTATCTGACATGCCTTTTGCAACACTTTGCGCCATACCGAGAGCTCTGCAAAGTGCGCATGGTGAAATGCCCTTCCTTTGCTTGGCCTCTTGCGTCGGTCTCGGCGAGGATGACTGGCGGTTACTGGCCACAACACACACCACTTCCTGCTCGTTGGCTCTGGCAACAGTCTGACGACGATCATTGGCCTCGCAAATGTTGTGCGTAAATTGCAACTACAACTCGAACCAATGGCAAAGAAATGATGGCTCACTTGTCGCTCAACGCCACGCCTGGAATGGTGTAGTAGCCCCCCTCGCCGCCGTCTGATCATCGTCTCTGTCGGCCAGTCTGGACGGTGGTTGCTCCCTTCCCGCTTGGGCAAAGCCAGAGCCGGACACGAAAAGATTTTCTCAAGTCGAATACGGACAAGAAGGGGGAGACAACGAAGTTTTCTCATCGACGCTTCACATCTGCGCCACCAATCGTCCCCCCCCCCCCCCCCCCCCCCCCCCCCCCCCCCCCCCCCCCCCCCCCCCCACCCCCCCGACCACCACCCCCCTCCCTCCCTCC